>BRDA01004611.1:12179-22861 GCA_036984385.1 Crenuchus spilurus
TCGCTGAGCGTTCATTTAAAGTGTCATGGCTAGGACAGCTGTCCTCTTCGCACTCACTGTCCACCGGAGTGCCTCAAGGCTCGGTACTGGGACCCATTCTTTTTTCCATTTACACCACCTCACTGGGACCAGTTATCCGCTCGCATGGCTTTTCCTACCATTGCATGCTGACATGCTGCCCGAATCAAACACAAAGCCTCCACGATTGCCTATAAGGTGATGACAGAGCAGACTCCCTCTTATCTGCACTCGCTTATGTCCCTGCCCGGTCGCTGCGCTCCTCCACTGAACGTCGCCTTGCTTTGCCTAACATTCACACAAAGCAATCCAGACTGTTCTCCTCAGTAGTTCCCAGATGGTGGAACAAGCTGCCTACCACCACTAGAGCAGAGGTGTCCCTCACTGGGTTCAAGAAACTCCTAAAATCTGAGCTCTTCAAAGAGCACCTGCTCTAGTGATCCCAAATACTCCCCATGAGTACTGATATGCACTCAGCATTCAATATCCAAATGTTAATTATTTAACTCTAGTATTTTTCGCATTTGTACTTTCCTACTATTGTAAGTCGCTTTGGATAAAAGCGTCCGCTAAATGTAATGATTAATCTCAGTATGTCATAGTTAATGGCGAGCGATTCCGTCACTCGCCGCTAGGAGTCACTAGCGAGCGTGCGTGCAGAGATCACTGCTGAGGTGGCGCTGTGTAAACAAACGTGGCTCATTAATTTTCTAAACATTTTGAAATGGGCAAGAAACAAAGCTCTTTGGACAGAATTTTATTGAGACTGACAGGTTTTCTGCTGACAAATAATTTCACATTATATTCACATTTTCTGGTTCTCATCGAGTGTGTTTACATGCACGTAATAACCTGATATAAATCAAATTTCTGAAGTCTAATTATTTAACTGGTCATGTAAACAGCATACCCTCTATTTTAGGTTGGAGAGACAAAGAGCTGGATTATAGCTCAGTCATCTAATTTCTTCAATCTTGTTTCCTTTTACTGTAATCTCTTGGATTTCTCAGTCTGTACATGTGTGAAAACACACTGCAGTAGTGGAAATGCACAAATGTTGTTTAACACAGCACCCAGACAACAAAACATTTTTGGAACAATGTTGATGATGTATGTTCATATTGTCAAGTAAAAAAAAAGCTGCAGCAGGATGATTTGGGTTTTTACGTGATTCTTGCTCCCATCTGATTCTGCAAGCTTATTGACCTGACTCAGGAATATTTGGAGTTTCCCATTGTCTGATTACTTAAGTACATGTTTACATGTTCACCGGATTACTAAGAAAATCTGATATTCTGCAGTCGGATGATAAAGTGTATGTAAACACTCTTATTGTAAAAAAAAAAAAAAAAAAATAGCATTGCTATCAATATTGGTATCAGGATGTTAGTATGGGAATTACTAGGAATCGGATGGAAAGGAAGTTAGTGGTATTGCCCATCCCTGGTTAGTGCTCCCTCACATTCTCCAGCACAATGTCTTGTCTAAATAGCTAAATTAATTACTGATCATAAATCAACTTATCAAAAGTTAACATAATTACAGAGTAAGTCATTTTAAACTAGAATTATAACTTAAACTAATTTTCCTTTTAAAATGAATGAATATGGTGGGAAACCCAGAAATCTGACCACCATCAGTAAACAGGCCTTGATTTACTTTTCCACATTTAGCACTTCGGCACTCGTATGGAAAATATGACGAGCACTGTGTTTTCTTTGCAGCCACTGGCTTGTCATTACAGAAGATGGCCACATGGTGACTGGAAGACAGGAGCCTCGTCTTGTTCTCGTGTCACTGACCTGTGAGGGTGGTCAGCTCTGTCTCAAGGCACCTAACATGGAAGAGTTACGAATTCCCCTTCATCAGCCCTCAAATCCCATCTACAAGTGCAGGTAGCTGTAATGGTTTTAAACATTCTAGGTTTATGTCTGTTCCCAGTGAAGGCCTGGAACAATTTTATGTTTTTTTTTATTATTAATTTAGCATTAGACATATGTTTAAACCATGACCTACCATTTATTAAAGACTGAACTCTAACATGTTTTAACAGGCATTTAAAATGAGCATACTTAAGCTGATTCATACTGTAATTAACTTTTTTGTCAGGTCATCACATAATCTAACCATCCATCCACTCCACCATCCCATGTTCCCAACACCCTGACCAACACAGGATTTACTGAGATAGGAAAGACCTAGGAAATTAGTGATGTGCTAGATTAAAATACAGAAAATGGAAAGAATACAATTATTCTTGGTATTTCTTTGCATGAATGATGTACAGAACATTACAGCAACAATATCCTCTCTACCTGTAGAATATTTAGTTCAGACACTGAAGGCAGAGACTGTGGGGATGAAGTGTCTAACTGGCTTACCAGATGCTTTTCTTCTGAGAAAACCTATCGCCTGGTGCACTACGAGCCCCAGTTGAAGTGCAGGAGGCCAGCTGAGAAAGAACCTGTCTATCCAAAGGATGTAAAGGTTTGGCAGTGGTCATTTCATTAGTTTTTACTTTTTGGTCTGAATTAGGGCTGCCACAAACGATTATTTTTATAGTCGACTAATCGCCGATTATTATTTTTTTTAAGATTACTCGAATAATCGGGTCACACGTTAATTGAATATAAAACATACAGATTATTGCACTAGAATGCAGCTGTTATTATATAACCGTCATTAGATTTCAGTTATATGCTAACTAAAAATAAAAACAAATAAGGTTCATTAAACCTTTAATGAAATATGCAGCTTGTTGCAACAAACAATTATTTAACTGTTTAGTATAAAGTGTAAATGTAGCACTGAAACGTAACGTTAGAAAACATTAGCATTGCTATTCAAACATATGACTGTTATAACGTTACAGAAAACACATGAATGTGTGCTAAGGCTAATCATCAGTCATCATCAAGAAGAGTCTCTCTCCTGCTAGGACATCCCAAAATCCTAACAGCTAGGTGTATATGGGGTCTCTGGTCTGCTAATTTGTTGGTGTACAGTACAAGAAGAAAAGTTATGAACCTTAAGTTTTTCTGAAATTTCTAATAATTGTTAATCATTGCTTTGTGATGTCAAATGAGTGTCCTGTGGATGGAAAGATAATCAATGCCTTGTGTTTGTATGTCACTGTTATTTAACTGTATGCTCTTTTGGTCTAGGTGGCTTATCCGGATGCCGCTCCCATCATGCTGATGTCTGAGGCCTCTGTCGCAGATGTGGGGAACAGATTAGGTCGGGATGTCCCTGTGTGTCAGTTCCGGCCCAGTATTGTGGTCAGTGACTGTATGGCATTCAATGAGGTATGAGGTCATCACTCCATTTCAGATTTTCAGTGCACTGTTGAATATACTGTGATATCAGTATAAGATGTATTTGTTTTATTGGATTTGTTTCATGTGATTCTTTGAATAAGCAGTCAGCAGTTTCAGCAATTTTAAATGCAGAACCGCATTCATGTAAACAGCTTAAGACTTGATTTTCTCTTACTTGCAACATGAACACGCTGTACAGTGAAATATATTGAGCTTTATTATTTGCCTTGCTCTTGAATAGGACACATGGGATCATGTACAGATTGGTCAAGTGGAGATAAAGCGAGTCATCGGCTGTGGAAGGTATTTATTCATGACGTAAATGGACACCTGATCAGATACCTGGCAGCATGTTTTATGATCACTGTGTTTTGTTTGTATTTAATGTGCAGGTGTATTTTTACCACGGTTGATCCTGAAACTGGAATCATCAGTAGGAAAGAGCCCCTGGACACTCTCAGGACGTAAGTTTGCCAGCCAGCTTTAAATGCAGTAGTTTGTGGGCTCTGTAGTACAAAAAAATATTCAGTCATGGAACAATAGCTAAACCCTATTTTGTGCTATATAAAATAATTTTAGATTTAAACTACAGTGTAGTACAATAGGTTCTCCATCATGAATTGCAGAAGTACTACTACTTATAATAATAATAATAATAATAATAATTTGAATAATAATAATAATTATTATTATTATTATTATTTTTATTATTATTATTATTTTTATTATTATTATAATAAAAATAATAATAATAATAATAATAATAAAATAAATAAATAAATAAATAAATAAATAATAATAATAATAATAATAATAATAATAATAATTATTATTATTATTATTATTATTATTATTATTTAAAGAATTAAAAGAAAACATTTGCAATAGACAATATACAGCGACAAGAAAAAGCATGTACACCCTTTTGAATAGTTTTCTTTGTTAATTGGCGATAAAATGTGTCCGTCACAAGCATAGACAAACGTGCTAAAGCTTAAATACATAAACCATTATAATCTTTCATGTGTCAAATGTAATTAAATAATAAAGTGAATCCTTAGATTAAAAAAACTTATGACAAGCATCTCTGCTAACTGCAGTTTAGACCTGCACAAGGAATTGTGGACTGTTCTTCTTTACAGAACTACTTCAGTTCAACCATATTCTCTGAATGTCTGTTGTGAATGACTCTCTTCAGGTCATCACTCTGTTAGCTTTTCGTCTGTCATGGATTTACTTTGATATTTACAGTCCTGCTGCATCACCCAGCTTCTACTGAGCTTTTGTCATTGGACAGTCACTCTTACATGACCCTGTAGGATGATAGCTTAATAACCTTGAGATCTTTTGCCCCTGATGGTGCTAGTGATCGACTGCTGTAGTTTTTCAGTGCCAGTATTGAACAGCAGGCCACCATATGGGCAGGAGCGTAGCACCAAATTCTTGGCCCTATGCACAAGCAGTACCCAACCCCCTCCCTCTCTTATTATTAAATATTCTTTTTTTTATATTTAAAGAAAAATAAAACTCCAGACTCCTCAAGACCCCTCCTCCCACTTGGGGCCCTGGTAACTCGGTCCCACTTTTTAACCCACTATGACGCTCCTGCATATGGATGACATGTAATGGAAATTTAACTGCAGATATTGGACTTAGCCTACCCTGATACTGACTCAGTGAAATACTGTGATGAGGTGTTTGTAAAGCCATCTGCAGTTAAATTAGTCAGTGAAAAATGTATAAAACAAACACCCATAGTTGTCTTGGCTGTAACGTTGTTTCAGATGATTTTATTAATTATGACAAAAATACTTTATGGTGTAGGAACCTTTTTTTAATTTAATTTAATTTTTTTTATTTCTAGGTTTTTTTCCCATTTTAGCCAATTAGCCCATCCCCTCCGTTAGGCCTCTCCCCATCACTTTGCAATGTCCCTGACTCTAGGAGGGTGCAGGCAAGCACAAACCTCCTCCGTTGCGTGTGATGCAGCCACAGCTTCTTTTTCAAACCACCGCTGATACACTGTCACTGGAGAGCCTAACGCGCTCGGAGGAAGGCACACAGGGTCCCCAGCTCCGATTGGACCAATCAGTAGACGCCTGAGCCAGCGGACATTGCAATGTGAGAGTGATGGGGATAGAGCGCCATCTATCCGCCCAGAGAGAGCACTGCCAATTTTTGCTCTTTTGGGCCCCGGCTGTTGATGGCAAACAGCATGACTGGGATTCAATCTCGCGATCCTCGGGTCATAGTGGTAGCGTCTTTGCCCGCTGAGCCACTCGGGGCCCTGGTGTTACAAGTCAGTAATGGTTTTAGAGTAATGGTTTTAGGTTTTCTGTCCTAGGTATTTATTGTAACCTTTAGGAAAGGCGATGGTGAGGAAATATAGCTGTGTGTATGACTGTTAATGATGATAGTACAGAGCTCAAAACTACTTTCACCATTTTCCCAAAACTGTCCTGAAACACACTTTTTTTCCTGTGTTTGTTGACAGATTGGGTTACAAGCCAAATAGCCAATCTAAGTGATCATGGACATTAAAAAAATATACAGTTGCATTCCTCAGCCTCAGTGGTGGACTCAGGATGTTTGAAGGGCAGATGGAGGGGCACTTCTCAATTATCATTAATGCCAGATTAGCAGAGATAATTCTCTTAATGGAATCAAAGCACTGTTGTACGTCACTCTGGATAAGAGCATCTGCCAAAATTTGTAATTTCCCTCTAAAATTTGTAATTTCCTTCTGGGATCAATAAATGGATTCTGATTCTGAAATGCTGTAAATGTAAATATATATATATAGGCTTATCAATCCTGTCTTCATCCTTGGCCTCAGCTGAGCAGACAGTTATTTTTGAGCCTAGAATAGCTGGTTGAAGACAACTAATAAATAAATTTTCCAAATAATGTCACTAAAACACCACAAACAAGCTAATTATACAGACAGTAAACATTGTCTATACTATTAAGAGCGCCTAATTAAATCTATTGATCTTTTTAAAGTTATTAATTTAACTTTAACCGTTTCTGTATGGAAACCTTACGTCCTGCATTTGTCACATTTTAAGTGTTAAGCAGGTCCAATGATTCATCCAAGCCTTTATCTGTTACTCTAGGATTCTGTTTTACTTCATTGATTATTCTGTGCTGTGCCTTTTGTAATTATCTAGTGTTTGTCCACTTCTAAGGAAGGACAATAATCAATTATCTACCTTTACAGACCTAAATCCTTTCATTCTGAACTTTTCCAGCATTTTTTATAATGAACAGTTATTAAGTGTAGGTCTGAGTGTGGAGCAGATGGTTATTGTGAATAGCAAACTCAGGTTTGTTAGCCAAACAGGCTCTAAATATTACCTTCACTGTCATTTCAATAATTGGACTCAAGGTTCTGACTACAATTGGCTCCGGTTGACATCATTAATATGTGATTTAGGGGCTCACATACTTTTTTTTACCAATATACTGGTCTTTTTGGAGACAACAGCAACATTATAGGAATTGCGCACGAAAAAATAAGTTTTTGCAAGCTGTGGATGCAGCTTTTATAAAATCTATTGTTCATGACTGCAGGATCAATAATATATTCACTCTGTTTCTGGAACACTTTTTTTCTGTTAATCAGTGACACGTTGTCAGACTGAACTCATGATAGCTCATGCTTTAATTGCCCTTTGAACAGAATTGAATAGTGCCAGGTTTGGACTATAAAGCTTCTTAAAAGCTCTACTGAGTGTATGGATGCCTTTTATTACATACAATTTCATTAAAATGATTGTGTTTAGCAAAAGGTTTGTGGTGGAACACTAGACTTTGTTTGTGTACATTGTAGAGGAAAAGCAGGTCATTAGTTTAAGAGATTTAACCTTATTATTGGCCTTTTTTACTTTTCAGTTATCGCCTAATCGATCCTGGAAATAAAACTTCACCGGTCCTCGGACAATATTATGCCGTGAAGAAAACTGGAGTCCTCCATGTTGGTGACCCTGTCTACAAAATTTGTTATTGAGGCAGGGATGGCTTTGGCGCAAACAGATGTATGTAGGGGCAGTCTGCACATTTTTTTACAGTTTTCAAAGCACATATAAACTACAAATCTTTGTCTAATTTCATGTTTTCTGACCATAATATGATTTCAGCTTTTTTTGTTGGGAAAAAAATCACTACTTATCAATTCATTCTGCATTCAGTCACAGGAATATCTCTGCAGGATGTGTGAATTTACCATCCAAAATCATGTTTTTTGTTGGTTGTCAATTAAAAAATACATTTGTGTTCTCTTTTCTGTGAAAAAAATAAATAAATAAAATAAATATAAAAAGAATATATATATTATAAATAAATATAATATTGTGTATATACAGGGGTTAGACACTGAAACTGAAACAGCTGTCATGTTAGTGTGGGAGGTTTCATGGCTAAATTGGACCAGTCTGGTGGCCAATCTTCATTAATGTCACATTGCACCAGTAAGAGCAGAGTGTGAAGGTTCAGTTAGCAGGTAAGAGCACAGTTATATAGTATATTACAATGCACACAACATTATGGTGACATACCAGAGTTCAAAAGAGGACAAATTGTTGGTGCACGTCTTGCTGGCGCATCTGTGACCAAGACAGCAAGTCTTTGTGTCTAAATATTATTGAGCCACTTTGGGGTGTTTTGGAGGAGCGAGTCAGGAAACGGTTTCCTCCACCAGCATCACGTAGTGACCTGACCACTATCCTGCAAGAAGAATGGCTTAAAATCCCTCTGACCACTGTGCAGGACTTGTATATGTCATTCCCAAGACTAATTGATGCTGTATTGGCCGCAAAAAGAGGCCCTACACCTACTAATAAATTATTGTGGTCTAAAACCAGCTGTTTCAGTTTCACTGTCTAACCCCTGTGTATGTACTTAATATACGCTTCCCAAAAATTTCAGTAAAAAGTTTGATCACTACTTTGCAAACCAAAAATTGAAGAGAATAAGTTGAATATTAAGTGCCTTTCTTTATCCACAGGCCATTCAGTTACTTGATAACTTTCATTCACCCTGCACAGTACATAGTGGTGAGGGATAGGACATCAATATTACTACTTTCAAAGATAAGATATTTTACATTTTATAAGTGACCATTGCTAAAACTGATATAAATACTTATGTGCTTAAATATGTTTGATGTATGTCTTCTGTGGAAGTTTAGATTCCACACTTTGTGCACTTTCTCAATCAGTGTAATAAAGCTCTGAATGTGAAACTGCTCTCTGCGTGCTCCCTTTGTGCTGAGCTAACAGCTTAATGATGAATCCCTTAATGGTTTGAAGTGAGTTAGAACAGCAAAGGTGCTTAACATGTGCAGGGCGGTGTGCCTCCAGCACCAGCGCTGGAAAATGTATGCAATTTTTCAAATTGGCCTTCAAATATGCATGTAAATGTATTCTGTTCTGGTATATTTACAAATATTCTGAATGTACATCCACTGATCAGCTATACGTTAAGCCACCTCTTTGTATGTATGCTCTTTGTTCATTTTATCAGCCCTAAATTAACCTCCTTTGACTGTTCTGCAATGGTCAAGACACCCACATACCATATGGTAATTGCAGCTGGAATATCTAATTAGCTGATCATATCTAAATAAGTGAATCTACTCAACATGAACAATACCATTTTAGTTTAGTGAATGTGTGGCTAATTAACTTTCCAGGTGATGTAGCTAGGATAACTATCATTAGTAATGCTTGATTGATTAGCAGTTGAAAATCAGCCCATTGTCACCAGAAATTTTTGTTTCTGCTCATTGAGTTACTGACACATTTTAGCCAATACAGTTCCAGCAGGAAATGACACATTGATGTTGTTGCCTTAACAGTTAGCTACATGTGAGTGCAAACTGTGCCTGCGGCAACAATGGGTGCACCTTAAAGCAGTAAAAACTTTGGTATGCATTTGTAGTGTAGGTTCATAACCTGGGGTTTAATGTGGTTTTTAACCATGCTAAGCCCTGGGGGCTGATCAGAAGAATACATTGATAAACACACATTAATATTGGTTTATGTCTGCAAACTCTGTCTAATGGCTCCACCTGTAGTCCATGGAAGGTAATTTCATTTCATTTCTCTTGATCTGAATAGGAGAGGACCAATATTTACAGGTAGTTAAAGCTAAAGAATAGCCTCAGTCAAGTGTGTGCATTGTAATTAACTGCAAAATTTGTTCTAATTAGACTAATTAGAATCAGCCGGTTCCGAGACAGCTTCTTCCCCCAAGCCAACAGGCTACTGAACAGCCAGTGACCCTGTTATCTCAGTCATGCTCCCTGTGGACAATCCAACCACATTCACACTCCCAGCATAGACTTAATGAACTCTAAGTCCAGCACATCAACACCTGTATACACAGACTGACACCTATACATCCACGCATCCTGTACAGTCATCCTGTATATATGAAAATGTGTACATCTGTATATAAAATAGCTTCGAATTCATAACTTATGACACACACACACACATATTTATCCATCCATCCATCCATCCATATACAGTGAGGAAATATGTATTTGAACACCCTGTGAATTTGCAAGTTCTCCCACTTAGAAGTCATCGAAGGGTCTGAAATGTTCATCTTAGGTGCATGTCCACTGTGAGAGACATAATCTAAAAGAAAAAATCTGGAAATCACAATGTATGATTTTTTAATCATTTATTTGTGTGTTACTGCTGCAAATAAGTATTTGAACACCTGTGAAAATCAGTGTTAATATTTGGTACAGTATCCTTTGCAGAGGTCAAACGTTTCCTGTAGTTTTTCACCAGGTTTGCACACACTGCAGCAGGGATTGTGGCCCATTCCTCCACACAGATCTTCTCCAGATCAGCCAGGTTTCTGGGCTGGCCCTCAAAGACCTGTTAGTAGGCCTCTAAAAAGTCCACCTCCACTCCACTTATTATTCTAATTTAGAAGCACCTATTTGAGGTCGTTAGCTGCATAAAGACACCTGCTCACAGGGGCCCCGAGTAGCTCAGCGGGCAAAGATGCTACCACTATGACCAGAGGATTGCAAGTTTGAATCCCAGTCATGCTGTTTGCCATCAACAGCCGGGGCCCAAGAGAGCAAAAATTGGCAGTGCTCCTTCTGGGCGGGTAGATGGCGCTCTCTCTCTTCCTATCACTTTCACATTGCAATGTCCGCTGGCTCAGGCGTCTACTGATTGGTCCAATCGGAGCTGGGGACCCTGTGTGCCTTCCTCCGAATGTGTTAGGGTCTCCAGTGACGGTGTATCAGTGGTGGTTCGAAAAGAGGCGGTGGCTGCATCACACGCAACGGAGGAGGCTTGTGCTTGCCTGCACCCTCCTAGA
>BRDA01004618.1:15077-26012 GCA_036984385.1 Crenuchus spilurus
GCACACTCTCTTCTGCAGAATACATAAAGCTTACTACTTGATAAGTCATCTCTGGTGTCTGACTCTCATTAGTAGGTAAAATTCCACCACACTCCAAAGAACACTGATGTATACAACATGTGTACAGGACACTAAAAAACACATCATGTAAAATTTATGTTTACTCAGTTATCAGCATGCAATTAGGAAAAGTCATTAAATATAAAGCAAAAAAAGTCATGTTACACGTGTATTTAAAGACGTTAAACATTGGATTGGGTCAAACTGACCCAAAGCCAGGGTTCTAAATTAACTTTTTTGATCACCAGCCAATGTGGCTGGTAACTCTCTAAAGTTACCGGCCAATCAGAATTTCCACTAGCCAAATTTTATGCTGTAAAAATAAGAGAAATGAGTGCCACTGAATGCATTTGATCTATCTATCTTTCTATGTATATATATTATTTGAACCACGTCTTCAGTGCTCTTCTTCAGAAGTGGCATCAGAATCTGAGCTACTCTCATTTTTTGCTGCACGTTTGCGCACAAAGTTAGGCCCAGCTGCCCCAGTCTACCCAAGTCCCAACCACCGCCGCATTTAGGTTAAAAGTTTTTACTAAGCTAACGTTAACTCCCTCCTCTTTCAGTGTGCTCTCTGTTTAGTTCTGGCCCTGTTTACTTTGCTTCTACTTTGAGTTGCTCTCTGAAGTCTGTTCAGTGGCGTTAGCGTTCATTTCCATGGTTTCTCAAGCTATTTTCACTACAAACTGCGCGCAGCCAATGGGCGTATAATGTCATGATGTAGCACAGGGGTGCACACACTTTTTCAGCCTGCGAGCTACTTATCTAATGACTAAGTCAAAGTGATCTACCTAATATAAAAATGTAAGACATATACTTATTTATAAATATACTGACAATTTATGTGTACAATGTATGCTGGTGTACCTTGAATAACTACACGAACCCTTATTACACAATACAACTGTGTACATGTTTTGTCATTAGCCTACTTTACTCTGATGACTTGCACTGAATGGAATCAGTCAGGGATTCATAGTCTGGACAGTAGTTGCTGATAGCCAGCCTCAAGCAAACCTCCAAATGATCATCAGTCATAGTGGAACCATACTTGGACTTAACGATCTTCATGTGTGAAAAGGCTGACGCCAAATAATGTAGTGAAGGCAAACACACTTCAAAAATGACAGGAAAAAAAGTTCTCCACTCCGTGTGGAAATGCTCAGTTTTAGGTTTCTTACACAGGCAGAACATACATACATGTTAAGAACTTACAGTGACAGATGAACACGGACTGCTGGCCAACTTGAAAAAACGCTGGTTTACAAGTCCAGATGCTGTTTTATGAAGCAAATGTTGAACCTCACGGTACCACTCATGTTGCTACCAAAAGTAAACTGCCAAAAATGCAGAAAAGGTGCTTGTGTATGGCAGTTTTCTGTCACATTGGGGATCTGGCAACCCTAATTGGAACTCTGTAAACAGAGCTGGTCGTCTATAATTCTTAAGAATAATAATCATGTCATAGTTAATTTGACATACAACACACAAGAATGATATTTTTCTTGTACTATATAAATATATAATAAAAGTATTATACTCTTGTATAAAGACGATCACAACCAGGGTTGCAAAAATGCATTCACTGGTAAACCTTCCGAGGGGGGGTGCAGGGATTTTTGCTCTAAATAGAAAAGAAAATAATGATTTATTTTTTATGCTTTTGTGATTTGAGTGCTTTAGATTTTATCAATAGATAGATAGATTTTTTTTTAGATAGTATCAGCTTGTGTATGGCAGTTTTCCGGCAGGAGGATTTGGGGGATCTGGCAACCCTGAACGCAACTCCGTAAACAGAGCTGGTCGTCAACAATCCTCGTGGACATGAGTGACAGGAATATTATTATACCGCAGAAATCCATCGAAGAAAGATTGAGAGACGTCCTAACGTTAGGATAGATACTTTTCCTTCCCTTTGTTAACATGTCGAGCCCAGGGCCGGATAGCACTGCGTAGGCCGTAGGTTGGGCGGCAAGGACGGATGATAGGCTGATGTCTATTTTTTTTTTTATGCCAGGCGATCTACCCACACTACCTTTGCGATCGACCGGTGCACCCCTGATGTAGCGTTAAGGCATATAGTGGGAAATGTAGGAAGTATTGCCAGGGGATAAATGACCGAGAACGGTCATTATGTATCATGCATGTAATACCTCTTGCATCACTGGCCAAATCGGCTAGTAAGTTTTTATTAGCACCCACCAAAATGATTTTTTACCCGCATTTGGCAGGTTGGCGGGTGTTAATTTAGAACCCTGCCCAAAACATAATAGGAGGGTTAAATCTACAGTATTTTCTCTCTATTGCTACTCTAGTAGTTCACAATGAACAGACACTGTGGGTTACAAAATTGGGCCCATGATAATAAGGTTTACTGTAGCTCTAATTCCATAAATCTCTAGACACACCCCTGGTTAAACACACACACTTTGTAGTGTATATGGTGAGTACCTTTGGCATCTGACTGATCCGGCTCTTCCTGCTGATCCTTCATTTCCTCCAGGCTTTGGCTCTCTGATAAAGAAAAGTCAATTTAATATGTTTAGAACTATTGCTATGTCTTTAAAGATACAAATTTATTGAAGATACCTGAGGGTCTAACTGAAAAGTTTGTTACATTTGTTGGTCAAAATACCTCAGGAGTTAGTCAGCGGTCTCTCTCTCACACTCACTCACAAAACAATAATATCACATTAACTCTGTTTTAGACTGAAAAACCAAAAAATGAAGCAGAAGTCGGCTTATTCACCAGCATCTTATTCAAAATCCTCCATTCCACCTTAAATAGTGCAGCGCACACACACACACACACACACACACACACCTCATTTAAGGTGGACTGGAAATTTGAATAAGACGTTAACTTCAGCTTCACACTCAAGGCCATGACTAAACTCACACAGACAACGTTTTAGATACAGATCCACTCTATGAAAGCAACCTCACTGTTACCATGTCTAATCATGCAGCTATCTGACAGATTTCATCATCAACTGTCAACTTTCTTGAATTCTGAGCTGGTTTGTTAGTTTCTGCTATTTTTTGATCTGTTTGCTGTATATGTGGGTTTTTCTGTTCTACACATCTTACTACTCTAGTCTGTATTGCTCTAAGAAGTGTGCAATTGTGCAAAATGTTTAACAGTTTTGTTTATTTAAGTTTAGCAGCACTCTCAAAATGAGCAAGTCTCCTCTTTAGGGCTTTCCTTAGAACAAAAAGCAGAACCACTTCTAAACAGTAATGTTCCAGCAGTCTCATCCTACACCAGTATATCGTTAATGTTACTATTTATCCATAATATGTGTATTAGCCCATTTCATTTACAATTGTGTACACGTACTGTACCTAGACTGTTGTCTGGCTCCTCTCCTTTCCTTCTCTTTGTTTTGTGTGTTATTTTTTCCTGTCCCTCCTCCTCACAGCACTCTGCTGCTCTGTGTCTCTTTTTGTTCTTCTTCTGTTGTTCATTTGAACTGATTTTACTTTGTTCTTGCTCCACATTGCCATGCTCCAAGTGCTTCTTTTTGTTCTCTTTCTGATGCTCCTCTTTTCTTTCTTGCTTGTTCTTTTTCTTCTTGCTAAGATTCTCCTCCTCTTGCTGCTCGTCAACATGTGGTGGATCTGTTTTGGGTTCAGGCAGCTGAGATCCATTGGATGGCTACACAAAGATTTGCACAGATGATCAGAATAGAAGATGCACTACACATTCTTGAAATGCATGCTGTCTGATTCCTCTCTGTGACTAAATCAACAGTTTGGTGTAAAATGATCAGCCATTGCAAAATGTGAAAGTTGGCTTTTTAGTTTTGTACAGGAAAATATACTGAGGTGTGTGTATGAAAGAGAGACAAAAGAGAGTGTGACAGACAGAGAGACACACTGTTAGCTACTCACGCTACTGTCAGCAGCTGAGAAGATCTCCCACACCTGATCCTGCAGATACTGGTCAAATATCCTCAAACTGTTCTTCATCCAGTTCTGCATAACAATGTAAAACTGTGATCAACAGACACACTTGCTGCCTTTCTACATGCCACATTACACTTACAGCACTGTGCAAACATCTGTGGTACATTATTTAAAACCAATATTATAATATATATAATAATATTATTTTCTTAACAATAATTGTGTTTGCCTGTAAAAACTTAATATATCATTAGAATAAATATACATAAATACAAGAAAATCAAACAAGAATTTCTAGCTTTTAAAGGAAGTTATCTTGATCAGATACTGGGAACTACAAATTATACTAAATTGTCATGCTGAAAGGTTTAGAAACATCAACATAAAAAATCACTACTTTTTGGGTTAATATTATTCACATTTATTCTAATATTAGCATCTAATAAATGTTTAGTGATCATATACAATAAATAGTAGGGATGCACCGAATATTTGGCAACCAAATTTATTTGGCTGAACATAGAAAGTGTTTTTCAATTTCGACCAAATAATTTATACTGAACAATGGTTTTAATGACACTGTTACTTTTTATACATTCAGCATTGTGCTTTTCCTCACCGGTCAAAACACGGATTCAACAGCACAGTTTCAGTTTAGTGGTGAAATGGAAGAAGTCAACAAACTACAAGCACAACCTTTACTAAACTGAACTTGTTACGATGAAGCCAGAATAAAGCCGCTTAGCTTTGTGTTTGTACTCCGGCACCTGAAGGTTAGGGACCATCTTGCAATTACCAGAAGAAATGTGAAGTGTTTCAGTGTCTGTGGCCAATGACACTCACATTAAACACACAAAACATCCATGTGACTTACTTCATTCATATTAGACATTTTCATAATTTTATTAAATATTAGTAATAATGTAACATACATGCATCTTCATACATATTCATATACTATTGTCTATTATATACAAATAGAAAAGAATAATCAATTAAACCCATGTTATTAAACCTAATGATGTCAAACCAGCTTATTAAAATACGGACATTCATTCATGACTAACTACAAGACTTATTTTGGGGAAAAAATTACAAACCGGATTCCACAAAAGTTGGGACACTAGACAAATTGTGAATAAAAACTGAATGCAATGATGTGGAGATGGCAAATGTCAATATTTTATTCGTAATAGAACATAGATGACAGATCAAAAATTTAATCTGAGTAAATGTAACATTTTAAAGGAGAAATATGTTGATTCAAAATTTCACAGTGTCAACAAATCCCAAAACAGTTGGGACAAGTAGCAATAAGTAGCTGGAAAAAAGAAAATTGAGCATAGAACAAACAGCTGGAAGACCAATTAACACTAATTAGGTCACTTGACAACGATTGGGTATAAAAAGTGCTTCTCGGCATGTCAGTGTCTCTCTGAAGCAAAGATGGTAAGAGGATCACCAATTCCACCATTGTTGCGCAGAAAGATAGTTCAGCAATACCAGAATGGTGTTACCCAGTGTAAAATAGCAAAGACGTTTAAGTTATCATCAGCTGTGCATATCATCCTCACAAGATTTAGAGAATCTGGAACAAATCGCTTTGTGTAAGGGTCAAGGCCGTAAAACTCTACTGGATGCTTGTGATCTCCGGGCCCTTAAACGTCACTGCACCTCAATCAGGAATGCCACTGTCAAGGAAATAACAGAATGGACTCAGGACTCAGGAATACTTCCAGAAAGCATCGTCAGTGAACACAATCCACCGTGCCATCCGCCGTTGCCAGCTGAAACTCTACAGTGCAAAGAGGAAGCCATTTCTAAGCAAGCTCCACAAGCTCAGACGTTTGCACTGGGCCAGGGGTCTTTTAAAATGGAGTGTGGCAAAATGGAAGACTGTTCTGTGGTCAGATGAGTCACGATTTGAAGTTCTTTATGGAACACTGGGACGCCATGTCATCCGGACCAGAGAGGACAAGGATAACCCAAGTTGTTATCAACGCTCCGTTCAGAAGCCTGCGTCACTGATGGTATGGGGTTGCATGAGTGCTTGTGGCATGGGCAGCTTGCATGTCTGGAAAGGCACCATTAATGCAGAGAACCATGTTCAGGTTCTAGAACAACATATGCTCCCATCTAGACATCATCTCTTTCAGGGAAGACCCTGCATTTTTCAACAAGATAATGCCAGACCACATTCTGCAGCAATCACAACATCATGGCTACGTAGGAGAAGGATCTGGGTACTGAAATGGCCAGCCTGCAGTCCCGATCTTTCACCTATAGAGAACATTTGGCCCAAGAAGGCCCAAGACGATTGAACAGTTAGAGGCCTGTATTAGACATGAATGGGAAAGCATTCCTATTTCTAAACTTGAGAAACTGGTCTCCTCTGTCCCCAGACGTCTGTTAAGTGTTTTAAGAAGAAGGGGGGGTGCCACACAATGGTAAAAATGACCTTGTCCCAACTTTTTTGGGATTTGTTGATGCCATGAAATTTTGAAACATATTTTTCCCTTAAAATGACATTCTCTCATTTTAAACTTTTGATCTGTGATTTGTGTTCTGTTCTGAATAAAATATTAGATGTTGGCACCTCCACATCATTGCATTCAGTTTTTATTCACAATTTGTTTAGTGTCCCAACTTTTTTGGAATCCGGTATGTAGTTAAAATCATTTATAGAAATGAAGAATCATGTTCAGTTTAAGCCTAAAATTCATTTCAGTGCATCCCTTGTAAATAGCTTTTTAAATCTTCAAATGCACCTACAACATTTAAAAGTTGTTGGAAGTAAATGATGTAAAACACATTGTACAGTGTGGGTCTATTACCTGAAACTTGGCTTTCTTCCTCGGAACATTGTCATAAGAGCTAACTTGATTGAGCACCTCTTTCAGTTTGGGATTAATTCCTGGTTTATTCAAAGTCTCCTGAATTTTCTAAGAGAAAATGGTATTGTTACAACCAGGACAGCAATATGTAGACACAAACACCCCCCACTTTTGCAAGTTCTCCCACTTAGAAATGATGGAGGGGTCTGAAATTTTCATCTTAGGTGCATGTCCACTGTGAGAGACATAATCTAAAAGAAAAAATCTGGAAATCAAAATGTATGATTTTTTTAATAATTTACTGCTGCAAATAAGTATTTGAACACCTGCCAATCAGCAAACATTCTGGCCCTCAAAGACCTGTTAGTCCACCTCTAAAAGGTCCACCTCCACTCTACTTATTATTCTAAATTAGAAGCACCTGTTTGAGGTTGTTAGCTGCATAAAGACACCTGCCCACCCCACACAATCAGTAAGACTCCCAACTACTAACATGGCTAAGACCAAAGAGCTCTCCAAAGACACCAGAGACAAGATTGTAAAGCTCCACAAGGCTGGAAAGGGCTACAGGGCAATTGCCAAGCAGCTCGGTGAAAAAACAACTGTTGGAACCAATTATTAGAAAATGGAAGAAGCTAAGCATGACTGTCAATCTCCCTCTTACTGGGGCTCCATGTAAGCTCTCACCTCGTGGTTTATCAATGATCCTAAGAAAGGTGAGGAATCAGCCCAGAACTACACAGGAGAAGCTGGTCAATGACCTGAAGAGAGCTGGCACCACTCTTTCCAAGGTTACTGTGGCTAATACACTAAGACATCATGGTTTAAAGTCATGCATGGCAAGGAAGGTTTCTCTGCTTAAATCAGCACACATCCAGGCCTGTCTTAAGTTTGCCCATGACCATTTGGATGATCCAGAGGAGTCATAGAAAAAGTGCTGTGGTCAGATGAAACCAAAATAGAACTTTTTGGTCTTAATTCCACTTGCCGTGTTTGGAGGACGAAGAAAGATGAGTACCATCCCAAAAACACCATCCCTACTGTGAGGCATGGGGGTGGAAGCATCATGTTTTGGGGGTGTTTTCTGCACATGGGACAGGACGTCTGCACTGTATTAAGGAGAGGATGACCGGGGCCATGTATTGCGAGATTTTGGGGAACAACCTCCTTCCCTCAGTTAGAGCATTGAAGATGGTTCGTGGCTGGGTCTTCCAACATGATAATGACCCAAAGCACACAGCCGGGATAACCAAGGAGTGGCTCCGTAAGAAGCATATCAAGGTTCTGGAGTGGCCTAGCCAGTCTCCAGACCTAAACCCTATAGAAAATCTTTGGAGGGAGCTCAAACTCCGTGTTTCTCAGTGACAGCCCCGAAACCTGGCTGATCTGGAGAAGTTCTGTGTGGAGGAATGGGCCACAATCCCTGCTGCAGTGTGTGCAAACCTGGTGAAAAACTACAGGAAATATTTGACCTTTGTAAAGGCTACTGTACCAAATATTAACATTGATTTTCACAGGTGTTCAAACTTATTTGCAGCAGTAACACAAATTATTTAAAAAATCATACATTGTGACTTCCTGATTTTTTCTTTTAGATTGTCTCTCACAGTGGAAATGCACCTAAGATCAAAATTTCAGACCCCTCCATGGTTTCTAAGTGGGAGAACTTGCAAATTCAGAGGGTGTTCAAATACTTATTTTCCTCACTCCAAGTACATTACGGATTAGAATAAGAGAAAGCATTCCATAAACAACCTCTGTAAACACCAGTAAACTATAGAACAGCAGGTATGTGAAAGTGTTTTTATATTTAGAGTTTATCTTTGAAAAAGAAGTTGTTTTGCGCAACATTAGTGAAATACAGTTAAGTGCTATAGCAAAAATACAACAAATATATATAGTAATTCCTATTTCTGAAATTCAATTATTTATTTAACATTAAAAAAAACACTGAAAAATCTGATTTCAAAAATTTAATTAAAATTAAACCTTGCTAAATAAAGCAATGCAATTACTATATAATACATACTTCAAACATACAGCCTAACAGCAATGGAAACGTGAACATGTGAGCATCATCATGAGCCACGTGTGAAGGCGAGTAATTAGCTTATGGCCAACAAACAGTTACAAACGAAATATTTGACTAAGCACTTAAGCTCTGTGGTGTAGCCATTAACTTTCTATTTTTGTCATATAAATATCTATTGTAGTACATGTTTTTAACAAAAACAAAACTTAAATTAACCAAAAAAGTTGTTTTTGTGCAGAAAGTCATTCGGCGAATTTGCAGAATTTGCCCGGAAAACATGTTCCTGTGACTCCTCGGATCCTGACGTTGAGCTCCCTCTACCACGGAGTTACACAAGCTTGTTGGGTGTCATTCGACTCCTCAACTACTTCAGTGTAGAAATGTGACCTCATGTATTCATCCAAACGTGAGCAGGTAAAAATGTCTTCAGCTGAAGTAAACAGATCCAGCGTCCTCTTTCAGTCATCATTTCTGGTCGATTTTGACTTATTTTGATTATCTTTAAAACGTTTCTGATGTTTTAATGTCTTGTGACACAAATAAACTGAGTTGACTTTCAGTATTCTATGACTCCGAATGCTATATCTCTGAAAGTATGAGATCTAATTGTCTGAAACTATGTGAGGCTTCCTCTAACAGTACTCTTTATAAATATGCACACGACTCATTGGAAAAAATACTTTGAGCCAGTTTTCCCTGTCGGGGTCACATTTTTTGGTTTCGCTATGCTAACGATAGCGTTCACATTGCTCTATGGCATTATGTTTGTGCCACAATGCTGAGTGCACAGATGTTTTCAGCGAGTAAGAGAGATTTGTATTCAATATTGCCTTCGTGTGTGCAAATTTTTGCTTCCTCGCGTAAAACATCTGCACACGCTCAGAACTGTGGCACAAATAATGCTGGCTTGAGTGCGTGACTCAAATTGCGCGTGCTGCTTTGACTATAGTATTAGCTATAGTATTGAAAGCATTGAGTATTATAGAATCGAATCGTTTGAAGTGTCGGAGTATTGAACAAGTATCGAACTATCGATACCTTACGCAACTCTAACGCTGATAAGCCTGATAATCCTAAACAGAAGTAATTCCATCTGTCTTTTTCTGAGTGATTGTCCACTGGTCTGGCTCAATGCTTAAAGAAAATTGAATACTATCTATGCATGTGCCAAACTGCACAATTCTTTGATGCAAGAGCGGCTGAACAATGATGTTGTTTACAGTCATGGCCAGAAGTTTTGAGAATGACACATTTTCACATGATCTGCTGCCCTCTGGTTTTTATGTGTGTTTGTCAGATGTTTTTTTTATCACATACAGAAATATAAGTGCAATCATATTATGAGTAACAAAAGCTTTCATTGACAGTTAGAATGAGTTAATGCAGCAAGTCAATTGCAGTGTTGAACCTTCTTCTTCAGGACCTCTGCAATTCTCCCTGGCATGCTCTCAATCAACTTCTGGACCAAATCCTGACTGATAGCAGTCCATTCTTGCACAATCAATGTTTGCATTTTGTCAGAATTTGTAGGTTTTTGTTTGTCCATCCCTCTCTTGATGATTGACCACAAGTTCTCAATGGGATTAAGATCTGGGGAGTTTCCAGGCCATGGACCCAAAATCTCTATGTTTTGTTCCCTGAGCCATTTAGTTATCACCTTTGCTTTATGGCATGGTGCTCCATCATGCTGGAAAAGGCATTGTTGATCACCAAACTGCTCTTGGACGGTTGGGAGAAGTTACTCTCGGAGGACATTCTGGTACCATTCTTTATTCATGGCTGTGTTTTTAGGCAAGACTGTGAGAGAGCAGATTCCCTTGTCTGAGAAGCAACCCCACACATGAATGGTTTCAGGACGCTTTACAGTTGGCATGAGACAAGACTGGTGGTAGTGCTCACCTCGTTTTCTACGAACAAGCTGTTTTCCCAGTTGTCCCAAACAATTGGAAAGGGGATTCATCAGAGAAAATGACTTTACCCCAGTCCTCAGCAGTCCACTCCCTGGACCTTTTGCAGAATATCAGTCTGTCCCTCATGTTTTTTCTGGAGAGAAGTGGCTTCTTTGCTGCCCTCCTTGAGACCAGGCCTTGCTCCAAGAGT
>BRDA01004619.1:3607-15882 GCA_036984385.1 Crenuchus spilurus
AACACACCAAAAACTGTAAAATATATATATATATATTTTATATATATATATATATATATATATATATATATATATATAAAATGTCAAAAACCACACAAGCAAGTCTATTTTAGATGACTTAACAACAACTTGACATCATTCAAAACAAACTACAGGCAACCAAACGTGGATTGGCCGACTGACTACATTACTGTAAAGGACTGTACATTTTCTTGTGACGTCAATATAACAATATGATGTTTTCTCAATCAAGAAAAAAGTTGTGATCTTGAGAAAACCTCCTCTGTTACATGGAGATCACAAGAAAATAAAATGTGCTCTCCAAATAATGATACAGAAAAATATAAACAACTCATGTCCTTCCTGGGCTTCCATAATGACTGGGAGTAATTCCTAATGGAAATGTGACATTTTAAATGTGAAAATTCTTTCAACATTTCTACAGCCAGTCATATTTTAGCAGTTGTTTAGAACACAATGAATAATCTGTGAATCATACAGTAGACCAGCAGTTCCTGGCTCTGTGTCACTGTCCTGTTGGAGAGGAGGTTCTGGGCTTTGCAGGTGTATTTCCCCTGATCTGCAGGCTGAATGTTGCTTATGAGAAAGTTCAGCGATGATCCGGTACCAAAAGCCCTGCTGGTTCCTTCAAAAATCCATGACAGGTTTTGTGAGGGGTAAGAATCACTAGAGCAGTTGAAGGAAATGTTGCTGCCTCTATGGACAAATAGAGTTCCATTTGATAAGGGATCTCCTGGTTTAATGTCTATTGACATTTTGGTAGGACCATCTAAAACAAAAAAAAATGGCAGCAGTCAGTCTTTGTAATTTTCTAGGCATGTTTACAAAAGTATTCTTTCACTTTCTGTAGCGAGGTTGATCAAGCTTCCCAGAACAATGGCAACAATCTCAGTCATGCTATCCTACCCAACTGGACTATGTTGTGTAGACAAGGGGCAGGGATCAATCTGTCATAGTATACACTCATTTACATTCATTTATTAGACTCTTCTAGGACAAACCCCACCATACTCACAAACCCTACTACACAGCCAGTATCTGCTGTATAAAATACCCGCTCTTCCCTTTATAACAAACTTAAAATCCATTAGACAGCTCCTTTTTATTTCAGTCTGCAGCTGTACACAACTGGAACACACTTTAACAAAAAATACTCAAACTAGAATCTTTTATCTCAATTCCTAATTAAAATTTTTCTTTATCCATTACCTGACAGTTCTGCTGGTTGTGGTGTTTTGTTGATTTTGGTTGATTTTTCCCTCCTCTCTACTTGTTGTCTATGTTCTGTAATTTCCTTCTCTCTCAAACAGCATTTGGTGCTTGCCAGGATGTCATTGTAAATAAGAATGTTCTTAATGACCTAATTATTATTATTAAAGGTTTAAAAACTGAGTCTTGTTTTGACTTGCTGAGACTTGAAGTCTTGTTGTTTGGCAGTTTGGAGACTTGGGCAACAAAACCTGGCAATTACTACTAAATAATAATAATAACATTAATAAAAAAATATTTCTTAACTAAATTAGACTTGATCACAGACAAACCAATCCTATAGCCTCACAGAGTGTTACCAGGTGCTTACTATGGTTGCTAAGTTGTTATGGTGATTGTTAAGATATATCAGGTGGATGCTATGGAATCCTAAGTTTTTACTATGATCTCCTAAGTGGTTGCTAGGTTATTAGCATGGTATCCCACATGGTGTGTTAGTAGATATTTTTTCTCAAAATGATGGAGGCTCAAGTGTTTTCACACCTTTCATTCTCTATGGGAAATTTTTAGAAGAAAAATGTCAGTATCTTCAAAATGGCAGGAATTAGTGGACAAAATAATAATGAATAGACATTAGACAATAATAATAATAATAATAATAATAATAATAATAATAATAATAATAATAATAATCCCTAATTATTTACATTCAATCAAGATTTGATCTCTGGTTTTTAAATATAAGGAATTTTGGATCATTACTTTAACATTCTTAAACATTCTTTATTCTCCAGCTTTCTTAGAATCAGCTACAGCTGTGGTCATTGTTCTGTACATTTTTAACATTTCTACTTTTATTTACAGTGTCCAAGTGTCCAAATTATTATTTAAACTCTGATGTTTTGCACTAAAATACTGCACTGATTAGTAAAGTGAATCAATGATTTATCTGCAATGAATTTTTTTTTTTATAGTATTTTTAAACATTTGTTTCGAAAACCGTTGTACAGAGTGTCCAAATTTTTGGCTGGTACTGTACATATTTTGGCAAAAACTGATTTATGTCCTACAAACATAGTGGATTTTCACCATTGCTCTGTAAAGTTTGTCTAACCCAGCAACAGTAACTATGAAATATGCAGAGTAATGTTGTCCTCCAGAACAGAAATTTCAGTCACATGACTGTGTGTGACTGAACACACAAGCAGCTAAACCTGCTGAACCTGTCTATCGCATCATTCTGCACTTCACACAAAGAAATGAAGATACATTTGCATTTGCCACAAATATTCAGGTCACTATCAATTTACATGTTCAGCATCAACTTGAAGTTAATTACTTTTCAAAATATTAAAAAAAGAAAGAGTCAACTCAACTTAAAATGTTAAGGCAGCTTACTGCACTCATTATTTTTAGTTAATTCAACTTGAGGTTCACCAACTCGAACATCTTCATTTATTAAAAAGTTCTCTTAACTCAATTTGGCATACAAATAACACATTTTTATCCAATTTCCACACCAGCTAGGACTCTTTTCATCACACAATGACATCATTTCCTCCTCTTGGGCTACCAGTTTTGGGGTTTGAACTCCTGATTTGATCACAGAGTGAACAAACAGAGAGCTGCTCCACTCGTAGGCTACTGAACAAACCTATAATTCATTTAACATTATAACAGCACATGTTGATGTGATTTTTTAACACAGCATAATTTGTTTTGCTACAGCAGGGATGCAGCTGTCTAAAGTGTTCACAACATTTTGTTAAAGTGACTTTTAGAAACCTACCAGCAACCTGTAGCAAAATACTCCGAGACAAACTCTCATTTTCTGGAACAGGAGCGCACTCATATATATCTTCATCTAAAGTCAGCAGGTCAGCGATGTTCAAGCTGCCATTGTCCAGTATGGACAAATGGCCAGTGTTGGGTGGATGAGTATGGTTCCTGGTGACTAGTATCTCTCCACTCTTTTTCCATGTTGTCACCTCCAGACTGCTATTAGCTGGATGTCCAAAACATGGCAACAGGACACTCTTTCCTTTCTCTCCAGTTATATTAAAAGGCTGCAGTTCTGCAGCTGTTCATATTGAAAGACACAGATACAAAGGCGTAAATTGGTGTTTTGCTTTTGCACATTTGTCACACTTAAATATTTCAGATTATCAAACAAATATGAATATCAGACAAAGATAACCTGAGTGAATACAAAATGCAGTTTCCACATGATTTCATTTATTAAAGAAAAAAAGTAATCCCAAACAACCTGGCTCTACGTGAAAAAGTAACTGACCCTCCATAAATTCACTGTGATTAACCACATTTTCTTTTTCAAAAAAATCAGTAGGTGACCTTAAGTTCAAGCATACTTGTGTTCTGCACTTTGAAAAGTTGTCTAGTCAAAGTTCGGACTTAAATCTGATTGAGATGCTGTGGAATGACTTTAAACAGGCCATTTATGTTTGAAATGTGGCTGAAATAAAACAATTCTGTAAAACAGAGTGAGCCAAATATCATCCACAGAAATGTGAAAGACTCCACCAGTTATTGCAAACGCTTGATTGCAGTTGTTGTAGCCAAGGGTGGTAAAACCAGTAATTAGGTTTAGGGGGCATTACATTTTCACAAATGGCCAGGTTGATTTGGAGAGTTTTTTTTCCTTTAATGAATGAATCATCATTGAAAAACTGCATTTTATATTCACTCAGTTTATATTTGTCTGATATTCAAATTTGTTTGCTAATCTGAAACATTTAAGTGTGAAAAATGTGCAAAAACAAAAGAAATCTTCACAGCACTGTATGCATATATACACTGCTCAAAAAAATAAAGGGAACACTTAAACAACACAATGTAACTCCAAGTCAACCACACTTCTGTGAAACCAACCTGTCCAGTTAGGAAGCAACACTGATTGTGAATCAATTTTACCTGTTGTTGTGCAAATGGAACAGACAACAGGAAGAAATGAGAGGCAATTAGCAAGACAACCCCTATAAAGGAGTGGTTCTGCAGGTGGTGACCATAGACCTTTTCTCTGTTCTCATCCTTTCTGGCTGATGTTTTGGTCACTTTTTAATTTTGTCAGTTCTCTCACCATAGAGATAGCATGAGGCGATGTCTACAACACACAGAAGTTGCTCAGGTAGTGCAGCTCATCCAGGATGGCACATCAATGCGAGCTGTGGCAAGAAGGTTTGCTGTGTCTGTCAGCACAATGTCCAGAGCATGGAGCAGATACCAGGAGACAGGCCAGTACACCAGGAGACATGGAGGGGGCCGTAGGAGAGCAACAACCCAGCAGCAGGACCGCTACCTCCTCCTTTGTGCAAGGAGGAACAGGAGGAGCAGAGCCAGAACCCTACAAAATGACCTCCAGCAGGCCACTAATATCCATGTTTCTGCTCAAACTATCAGAAACAGACTTCATGAGGGTGGTATGAGATTTTGAGTATGATTCCAAATCCAGACCTCCATGAGATAATAATTTTGATTTACATTGATAATTTTTATGTTATTTTGTTCTCAACTCATTCCACTATGTAATAAATAAAGATTTTCAACTGGAATATTTTCTTAATTGAGATCTAGGATGTGTTATTTTAGTGTTCCCTTTATTTTTTTGAGCAGTGTATATAATACCTAATGAATAAAATTTGTGTTTATATCCACACACTATTACTGACAAACATGTTTTAGAAATGTAGTTGCAGTTTTTTTTACACATAAATGCTCCAGGTGATGATTGAAACATTTATACTTATTGGATATCCTATATATATATATATATATATTGCAAAACTGGATTGGAACAATAGTCTGCACTAGCTCTACTAGTACAAAAATTTGAATGCCAAGAAAAAGTTAATTTGTCTTCATAATTTAATAAAAAAAATATATTATGCAGAAAATGACATGTTTCAAGCCATTTGTTTTCATGTTGGTATTATTTGAATATAATAATTTGAGATTCTGAACTTCTACTTTTTATGAGCAGTAAAACATTATGAGCAGATTCACATTTATATTTTATAATTTAATTTAATATTTTTATTTAATATTTTATGAGCAGATTCACATTTATTAGATTCTTAATCGAATCTAGTTCTCCGTTCCACCTTAAATGGTGCAGCACTTCAATTCAGGACTTACCGCAACACTATCAGCATCTGAACGGAATTGTTGCCCCATTTAAGGTGGTATTGGGAATTCCAATAAGAAGCGATTCGTGCAGCCTTGACCACCAATGAGCAATATTAAAGAAATAAACACTTACCCGTCTGACATAACAGGAAGAAGTGAAGAAAAATTGCTCCAAATACAATCATTTCGGAGGACGAATATTTAAACCATATGCATAAAAGCGAAGAGTCGTTCTCACGTGTTAAAACAGACGATGTAAAATTAAAACAGTCATATATGTAATTAAACAGTCATTAAACAGTAATAACTACCCAGCAAGCAATTAATGGTCCAAGTCCAGAAGCGTGGACGAGCCAAAGGGGTCTGAAAGTCTCAAATCCAAGTCTGTCAGGTTAAAACTCCAGTATATCGTCATTAAAAAAAAACCTGTTTATCGTGTAACCTGTTCTCTCTCTCTCTCTCTTTCTCTCTCGCGCGCGCTCGCTCTCCCGGAAACTCAGGTTAGGCGTGCTGAGCCACACCCTTACCTGCACTTAAAGCTACAATACAATACAGTTTTAAACAAAACAATGACTCTGTAAATGTTGATGATATATCGTCCAATAGTACAAAGGTGAGATATGGAATTCCACAAGCATCTATGTTAGGATTGTTATTATTTATACGTTATATGCTGCCATTAGGCCAAGTTATAAGCAAACACAATATTAATTTTCACTGCTATACAGACGATAAACAACATTATATATCAGCTGAAGACAAGATTAGATTAAAGTAAATGGAGGACTGTGTAAAAGATGTGAAATGCTGGACGACTTATTCCCTTTAAGTAATGACAAAACACTAAAGGCTTCAAAAAATAAATTATTAGACTTTAGGTTAATTCAGGCTGATTTCAATGTTACACTGGGTTTAACAGCAAAAACGATTGGTGTCATAATTGGCTCAGATTTATCATTTGACCAATTATCATTTATCATGAATTTTTGTAAAATTTCCAAGCTACTAAATGCCTTATCCCTTTACAATGCAGAAAAATGAGTACATGCATTCATTACTTCAAGGCTAGATTACTGTAATGCATTATCAGGATGTTCTAAAGTGACGAATAAAGCCCCAGAGCACCTGCAAAAACCTCTTTTCCTATAATGAACCATCTCATTTACTACAGGGCGATGGCTTATTATTAGTTCTCAGAATTCAGAAAACATCAGCAGGGGGAAGAGCCTTTTCTCATACAGCCCCTCAAGTCTGGAATAACCTGCAGACATCTGGGAACTCAGCCACAGTCTCAACCTTTAAATCTAGGTTGAAAACTTGTTGAAAAGTTGTTTAATTTATCTTTTCGTAATTAGTGCTTTCAATTATAACAGGTTCCAAGTCAAGAGATTCACTGGCCATAGGGATTTATAGTATATAAACATGTTTACTATACATTACATCTTTAGATATATTTGGGAAAGTATGTAATTAAACCTGCCATATATTCAGAAACATGTTCATATATAGTATATAGTTTATTATAGTATAGATGCTGGGACTGTCTTGCCGCCACTTGTATGAGTCACACCACCCAAACTTTACACCACCCACACATTACACCACATTACAATGTATTTTATTGGTTTTTAATGTATTGGCTTTTTCAAGCCAATTTCAAAGTTCATTCACAAAACTTTCCCTTTCTAGTTTATTTCAGTAATTCAATTAAAAAAGTGAAACTCATGGTACAAAGATTCATTACACACAGAATGTCTATTTCAGTGTTTATTTATTTTAATGTTGATGATTATGGCCTACAGCCAATGAAAAAATAATAGAATATTATATAAGACCAATTTTAAAAAATGACTTTAATACATTAATGTTGGCCTCCTGAAAAGTATGTAAAGTATAAGCACTTAATACTTGAGCAGGGCTCCTTTTGCATGAATTACAGCATCAATGTGGCGTGGCATGGGGGCAATCAGACTGTGGCACTGCTGAGGTGGTATGGAAGCCCAGGTTGCTTTGATAGCCTCCTTCAGCTCGTTTACATTGCTGGGTCTGATGTTTAGGTCCCGCTAGGGGGCGACAGAGGCCCACTCTGCTGTAAGAGCCAGTGCAGCACTATAAACTGTCCCCCTTGTTTCTTTTAAAAGTTCACGTTCAATATGTCGGGCGCCAGAAAGGGCCGTTCAGTGGCCAATTTTCTTGACACAGCCGTGACGAGTCCGAGTGAGAGGATCCTGAGAGAATGTCACGGTGTTTATGTGGACGAGGAGAACGGTAAACACACACCGCTGCAGCTCTATACCTCTATACAATAACACTTAGATTAATCAGAGGTGGTCTTTATATTCAGTATATTTCACTGACACTACGTTGTGATTTACACCTCAAACAGATTATTTCAGCAATGATAAGGGATGTGAAATGACAGACTCACAACCACACATTCAGGACTGTAATCAGGACTTCAGAGCTGCTGTCAGATGGGAGCACATTTTTAACACAACATACAAATACCGCATATAATTATTGTTTCATTTTAAGTGAATTATTATGTCGTTATTTTTTTGTGAAAACCGTCCAGCTCTTTAAAAAAAAGTGTCTAAAAATGTGATGTATAAAAATTAACAGAATTTCACAGCAACAGGGAGCCATGACAGGTTTTTGTCCATTTTTATAGTTTATGCTAATTTTAGTTCATGCATGTCAGTATGTATATCATGAATACATACTTATCAAGAAGAGGTTCATGGGTTAGTGTAGCAATGCCAGCATATAAGTCCTATAAGTCGATACATGACGTCACCACCTAATTTGCATAATAAATCATTTGCATGTAGTTGTAATCGAGGCTGTAGGAGAGATGACATTTTTTGGAGAGACAAAAAGTTAGGAAAAACACCCTAAATATGTTTAGGACTGCAAATGAACTTTATGAAAGAACTTCATGACTTTAATGCTTTGCCTAGACCCACGTTACATAAATAAATTTTGTCCTGTATTGTTTAATGTGATCACTTGCCAGCATGGAACAGTGTTTCGCACACAGTTTTGCATAATTCAACCAGCCCTTGAATTTAGTAGGTCTTCTCTCTGCTTTGACTGCAGTGGGGAGGCTGTGCAAGGCTACTGTGAGACTAACCGCCTGTCAGTACTCTGGGATGGGGGAGGGGCTCACGGAGCACCTGCTGCTCACTGGGGATGGTAACTGCAGAACGATTGGTTCTTTCATGTGGAGTCTCCAATAACACCAGGAAAAGTTACTAGATTTGTTGCTAGTCACCTTTTTGGAAAAAATAAATATAGTGACAAAATCGATAAGTTGGCAGCAGTTAATGACAGAGCTCTCAGAAGCCACATGCACACCTGCAAAATCTGAACTACATATAGTGTGAAACCACAGAGCTAAGCTTCCATGACTTCAATGCCAGTGCCTGACCTGAACAGCTCGACCACAAGTACAGCTAGTCCTAAATCAAAACGGAGCAGTTCTGAAATTGTTTTGTAACCATTATGCCATTCAAACCCCGACAAAACATGAAGTGAGTTTTAAAGGGGACGTTCACTTTGTTTCACGTAGCATTTCAAATAGTGTTGTGTTGTTTGTTGTGATGTCGCTATGTATGTGTGGTTTTATATGCTATAGTTCCAGGCAAGCTATATTTTTCTGGTATCCTAGCTAATGTTCTTTTAACATGTTTAAGGGCTATTAATGAATCCATTGTGAGTGAGTGCTTTTTATTGAGTAAGCTTATTTGCAAAGCAGAAAGGCATTAATAAAGACTAATTTTTCCCGATTCCTTCTGCCCCACCTGTAATACTGGGGAGTGCCCAACACTATGAGAAATGCTGGTCTAATAGTTAGATACACTACCGCTCAAAAGGTTTAGAACAGATTTTTTCAGGCATACAACAAGATAATGACCCAAAACATAAGTCCAAGCTCTACCAGAACTACCTCAGGAAAAACAACAAGATGGTCAGCTTGAAAACATGGAGTGGAGCACAGTCTCCAGACTTAAACCCAATCCAGCTGATTTGGGATGAAGTGAAAAGCAAAGCAAACCTACAAGTGCCAACATTTATGTGACGTTCTGCAGCAGATTTGTGAAGAACTGCCTGAAGAATATTTGATGTCTATTGTAGAAAGAATGTCACGAGTGTGTCCAGCTGTTATATCTGACAAAGCTGCTACTTTGTGTCCAAAGTTTAGATACATGTTGGTCTATAAACTGGTTCCATGAGTTTTTATTTAACTCCTGTGCTTTCATTTCAGAGTGCAACGAGACATTAAACTGAATCAGGTTCAATAAAATACTGTAAAAAATGGGGGTGTAATCAAACTTTTGACCGGTAGTGTACATTATAACACTAAAATAGAAAAATGTATGGACAGCACTCGTAGTATTTATTGTTCTCATAGAGACTATTTTCAGTGTGCTAGTATCAGTAGTAACCAGAACACAATAGTTTTACTAATTACAAAAACATGGCCACTAACAATGACATAAAAATCATACAAAAATTTAAGTTCATTAATAATAAACAGAATAAGAAAATAATAACGGAAAAAATAAGAAGAAAAATTAATAAACAGTACACAGTACATTATTTCATTTTTTTTCTTCATTTTATTATTAGTTGCATTTTGTAATGGCAATAATCTGCTTGGGAAATGTGTGAAGTTATGTCTTTAAATAATAATTAAGAATTATTATGGTTAGTATTAAACTTTCTTAATGTTCTAATTTTACTTTTTATTTATTATGTTTATTTGTATTGGACTTTTTATAGCATTTCATTTTTGTTTGTATGATTTGATATTAATTTCTAATAGTAGACCTGTTTAGTGGCTTGGTGACTATTGATACTATCACTGAATGAAGAAAGCTGTGTTGGCACGCCTTGAGATGTGCTTGATATGGTTGGCAACCCATTTTTTAATTTGTTACAACACTGTCATCTAGTGGGCATAGTTTAAACAAAATAAACCACTCTTTGCCACCAAACTTTGCATATAAACTATTTATTAAACATTCCTATAAGAGTTGTCCCAGTACCAGAATTCTGACATTAATACTGATACCAAGTGTAGTATCATGATACCCGATACAAAGTTGATAATCTAGCTAGTTAATGCCAAACATTTATTTGATATAACACAGATATCAAACTATCATGTCTATTATTTTTTTAATGTACTGTCACATAATTCTTCCTTTATAAGGAAAATACTGTTAAGCTGGTACATATGTGTATTAGAAAGTATTGAAAGTTAGAGTATAGAACTGATGCCATATTTAAGTATTGATGTGTTTAAGTATTGAAACATTGGTACAGTATCATGCACATTGATTAGTCTGGGATATTTTAATTAAGATCTGAATGCAGGTTAAATGGGTTGAGAGATGCTTTGGTGATGTATTTTTCCAGAAACGATGAGGATATTTAGGTGACTATTGAGCATTTGTTAGCCTTGCCGCTCCACTTTTAAACGATAGAAAATTTGGACTCCAAACATGTCTACATCTGGAGTGAGTGATAACCTGTATAAATATGATTTATGGGTGAATAATTTTTAAGCCAGTCTGATGACTTTTATATAAAGTGTGTATGTGTGCAGGTATGTGATCTAACTATCTAGCTAATGTACAAATCTTGCTTTGTAAACTACCCCACAGGGATGTCGGACAACTACATTACTTGCATTTATCAACATTAAGACCAAACAGATTTGATTGATTTGTCACTGATACCAATTTCAAACCTGAAAACCAACAACATCGTCTTTACTAAGCTCTATTGTATCTTTAATGAGCTTTATTGTACAAAAGACACCTGATAATACAATACAGTTTGAAGGACAGGACAAAAGCCCATAACAGCATAGCACTGACCAGTACAGATAGGGGTGTAAGAAACAACACAATACTAACCCATGTTTCTCTCTCTCTCTCTCCCTCTTTCTCTCCCTCTCTCTCTCTGTCTCTCGTTGAAGGCCTTGTGAGAATAGCCACCAATCTGGGTCTGAGGTTACTGCCACCTCGAAAGAAGATAATAGTGATGATTATGGGGAACCACTCCGCTGGGAAAAGCTCCTTTATTAACTGGTAAGACAAGTCTTATTTTTATAACTCTACATACTACATACACACTGAACATTGCTATGATAGTTTATCAATTATCAATTAATGATGAAAGCAAATTAGTTCTAAGTTATGTATTAAGAAAGAAAAACATAACTGGCCATTAATCAGTTATTATTCAGTATTATGAAAATTTGAGTTTTGTAAAGCTTAAACAGCAGCTAAAGCAGCTCTCTGAAAATGTATTAATTTATTGTATTAATAAATAATTAATATTAACCAAAATATTAGAACACATCACTAAATTTTTGCTTCCCTTCATTGGCTCCCAGTTCATTTATAGAATCCAATAAAATAACATTAAAGGTCTTTAAAGGCTTAAATGAACTTGCACCTGCATATATTGTGTACATGTTGTGTGTATGAGCCCTCAAGATTTTTAAGGCCTACAAATCAATTGCTCCTTAATCTCATCTTAACAAAAATGGGATTGTGCCTTTGCTGTTGCTGCACCAAGACTTTTGACTGGTCTTCCAAATGATGTTAGAAATGCTCCATCTGTGACTGTTTTTAAATCCAAGCTTAAAAAATACTTTTCTTGTTTAGCATTTGGCAGCTGTTAAACTGTGGATTAAGGACTATGATAATGTCTGTTAATATTTGTGAAGCTGGTGAGTAAAGGGTGATTTTTTATTTTTTATTGTAAAGCACTTTGGTTTAAATGTGCTATGTAAATACAATTTTACTTACTAATAACACAGTACTAATGCAACAGTACTAACACTATAATAACATAGTAATAACAGTACATTTATATATATATAT
>BRDA01004619.1:15982-40854 GCA_036984385.1 Crenuchus spilurus
CTGTATGTATATATATATACACTGTATGTATATACTGTGTGTGTATATATATAATATTATAATTATTTATGATAAAATAATTAAGGTAAGTTAAGACTAACCTTATACTTGTGCTTATAAACTGAAAAGCTACCGTTTTCAGCACAGACAGCAACAGATACTTAGTAGTTTTGTCACTTCATATAGAAGTTGTTTTGGTATCTAGCTAGCTAGCTTGACTTCTTGAGCTGTCTAGAGTTCTTCAAACATGTACATGATGTGACATATATGACTGATTCTGAAGTAAAAAACAGATAACGTTTTTATCATTATTTCTTGAGTTTGTTTTTCTAAACTATTTTTACAGTTGATAATCAAATGTTAATCCTTCAGACTACTGACATTTTTGCTACATTCATATTAGCTGCTGCTTAAACTTTAATAAATTACTTTGATTTGGTATGTAAACAATGCAAATGTTATTGTAAAAAATTTGTTTCAATATAAACTGCTTTTTAAATGAGGAAAAAATTACAGGGCAGCCAATAAGAACATCATTTAATTATGTGCATTTGTATATGAGAATTAATGGCACAGTAACCAAAAATGAAATTAAGTGCATATATGACCATTAAAAGTTGTCTCATATGCACTTAATTGGGGCTATTTTAGGTTTATAAACAACACAAATGATATATTTATGCCTCAGTGGGAAAAACATAATTTTAAAAAATTGAAGATATGGCCCCTTTAATGGTACAAAATAATGATTAATAGGTTTTATGAAAAAATAAAATTTTGTATCATTTTGTATGTAACACCAGTACATGTACATGTAATCTGAGAGCAGCTCATATATTTGGCCTCATTTAGAAATATTTTTCTGTTCTGATGATGATGATGATGATGATGGATTGCTAATTATTGTAATTTTATTATTATTTCAGGTATGTGGAGGAGCACATTCAGAAGACGGGTGTTGCTATAGAAACACAAGGATTCACATTCATAACCAGTGGCAGGAAAAGAGAATCACTGACCGTAAGTTTGTATTCCCTGTTTCAGAACCTTTCGTAATGAGCTTTTCATATTGCATGTTATTATTTCAGTGTTTTTTATTAGCCTGGTAGAAAATGCATTCATTTCTGCTCAATCACTTTCAAAAGCATTAATTAAAATAGAATTAGAAGAATTATAGAATTAAAGAATAATATAGAATCTTTACTCACCTCCTCCCCTAGAGCCTTCTCCTCCATGCCGTGCATTTCTCGCTATTAATTCTCTCAGATACTTCTTTTTCATACAGTGCACCTCTTCTCTCTCCCCTCTCTCTATTTTTCCTCAGCTCTCTTCTCATTTCTTTTTATGTTCCTCCTCTCTGACACTTCTCTTTCATACTGCACCTCTTCTCTCTCTCCACACTCTGTTTTAACTCAGATTAAAAAAAATGCTGAAACCAATACTCTATTTATAAACAACTTCAAATGCATTATAACATAAGCCGTGCCCCTTCTCCACCTATTTCATTCTAATAGGATGCACCCAAATGTCTAGCTCTGATATCTGACAGTGATGTTGATAACAGAAGGCAAAAGAGAGATGCTCAGAAGAGTCTGAGGGCATATCAGTGATACCGATACTGACAAGTTTTCTATGAAAAGGAATCAATCTGTTATTCTGTATAAGCTGTAACCAACATGCATCCTGATATACAATTTACGGTTCAATATATTGTGATATGTTGCGATATTGTAAACAAGAGAATATTATTTTAATCAAATTTTAGGAAACCTAAACATCATCTGTGCACCAGTAAAGCTCATCTGTACTCCCTTTAGGTACGCAAATTAATACATCAATTTCAAATGATGTAACCTACACTGTTCACATATTCTGTTTGTCTTTTATGTTGGCATGGATGTTAATCAATACATTCACTAGAGTTAAGTTCAGACATCCACTTTTCCTTTGCCACCTTCTAACTTGCATCTAATGTCTGTCCAGCCTCCTCCCAGCTATTTTGTACGAAGTTTGTCCCTGTGCCCAACGATGTAACATCATACGGAATGATTTCCTATTTTTTTTTTATCCCTTTAGAATTTTCTCTATTTCTGCATAAATATGTCTTGGAACATAATCAGATTTTCACACAAGTACTAAAAGTAGATAAAGAGAACGCAGTTAAACAAATGAGACAAAAAATATTATACTTTGGTCTTTTATTTATTGAGGAAAATGATCCAATATGATATTTGTGAGAGGCAAAAGTATGTGAACCTTTGCTTTCAGTATCTGGTGTGACCCTCCTTTGCAGCAGTAACTGTAACTAAATGTTTCCGGTAACTGTTCTTTAACCTCTTTGGTAGAATAGCTTGTGCTCTTAGGGTCGTTGTCTTGCTGCATGACCCACCTTCTCTTGAGATTCAGTTCATGGACAGATGTCCTGACATTTTCCTTTAGAATTCTCTGATATAATTCACAATTCATTGTTCCATCAAGCCGTCCTGGCCCAGATGCATCAAAACAGGCCCAAACCTGATACTACCACCACCATGTTTCACAGATGAGATAAGGTTCTTATGCTGGAATGCAGTGTTTTACTTTCTCCTAACATAGCGCATTTCATTTTGGTATCATCCGGCCACCACACGTTCTTCCAATAGCCTTCTTTGCATGCCAGTTATTAATGAATACTTTTTAAAATACAATACTCAAGTGTATTGATATTTTCAAATCGATAGTGTATCGCTTATAATAGGTGCCATTTCTGACATCAGTGACCTTTTCTGTTTTCTTGTATTGAATAGGCAGCACCCCATGCTGTGTACACACATATATGGCACACATAGGGAGTGAGACTGTGTGTGGATGTGGATGTTTGTGTGTGTGTGTGATAGAGAGAGAGAGACTAGACTGTATGATAGCTGTGTCAGTGGTTTGTTCTGGATAGAGGGGGTGTCTTAAAGCCACAGTGTGTAGCATTTTTTAACACATCACTCTCTGCCCCCCTCTCTCTCTCTCTCTCTCTCTCTCTCTCTCTTTCTCTCGCTCTCTCTCTCATATTGTGCAAAGAGTGGAAGATAAATAATATAATTGCACTAAAGGAGTGGTTTTTAGAGATTATCTGCTATGTACAGGAAGAGCTTAAACCTGAGGAAGCGCGAACAAGAGAGAAAGAGAGCTGCAGCAAAGCCCCTGGCAGAGAGGGAGAGACAGAGTGAGAGAGAGAGAGAGAGGGAAGGGTGACTCCCTATAGCTTGGCCTGCTTTCTCACTCCACACTCACTGGGTGCTCTCCTCTCTTCATCATGACTTTTCATTTTCAGTGTTGCAGCTGTTCTCATTTTTCCTTCACATTTACAGTCTTTCTCTCTCTGTCTCTGTGTTTCTCTTCTTTTTCTGACAGGGGAATGCCACGCTCCACCTTTACCCGCATTTCAGACCGCTTCTGGAGTTCAAAGGTAGGCATTAGTCAGCTTTGAATGTTATGTTTTGGTCCATGTTGCACTATATGGGTGATGGTGTACAGTTCTGGGATTTTCTAGAATGTTTTTATGTTGTTCTTAAACAAATTTGTCAGCATTCTCGAGTCTGGAAGGAGTCTAGAATGTTTGTGTCAGCGTTATAGAGTGCTTATGAGTGCTTTCTGCACATGTGCCCATGAAGTGGACGTATCCAGTTGTTGTAAACCACAGGACACATGTTGCTCTTGCTGCATATGTAATTGTAGTATGACCAAATGTTACTATAATATAATATGCAATTGTTATATAAAAGATAAAAAAGTTAGCTTTTCAATAAACTGATGCTAATATGCCGTTACTGTAAATTACTGTCTGTATGTTGATTTGTCTAACCGTGCCAGTTTCAGCCCACTGAGTATGCGATGATGCTGAAAGTAGAAGTGTGTGAGTCTGAAGGCTGTGACTAATGCCTGTTACTGAGTCATAGCAGCTTATATGCGTCTCAAGCTGCGAGCCACCACACATTCATATTCATTGGTAATCAAGCCTATTATATCCAGTTAATTTGGCATCATTGTGCACATATAAAGTATATCTGCTTTGCATGAGGGCGCCGGTGATTGTAATTGCTTTGTCGAGTTTAAGGTCTGTTGTTATGAGCTACTGATTTAATTATTCAACTTCAGTCTTCTGATTGCGTGGTGATGGAGGTACACGCTCTGAATTTGGTTGCTGGGTGTGTTGGAGCACGTCATGACTGCACTGTGGCAGAGTGGGTTCATGTAGTGCAGATAAGGCGAGAGTGAGTCATTCCGATTGACAACAAGCGAACGTCAGAGGAGAGAGAGAGAGAGTGTAAATGATGGGTGCAGGACAGTCATATCTAACATGGACGTGATGATATGAACACCTGCGTACATCACTGCTGCAAAGGCTTTGGTGTTAAAGTTGCACCACTACCTTGCAATGACTTAAATGACTTAAAAAAGTGAAAATTTTCGATATGGACACAGTAACGAATGGACTGGCTGCTTTCACTCAACTATCACTGTTCATAAATACACTGTTTACCTGTATGCATCAGTTAAGTTATAAACCAATGCACATTTTCCAGTATGCACAATGTAACTAATAACTAGCACCTTAATCCCAAGTGCATAAAGAGATGCACCTTAAACCGGCATGCGTTAGTTACAACATGAATAAATGAACCGTTTTTTCATATGTATGTATGCTTGTGTATATGTGTGTGTGTATATGCGTATTTTTATACTTTTTCTATGTATACTTTATTCCATATGCACCAGTGTAATAAATGCACCTTATACCAGTATGCACCAGCTTTATGACAAATGCACATTTTTGCAGTATGTGCAATTTAAGTAAGAAATAAATACAGCTTAGACCATGCACTAATCAATGAACTTTTTTACCAGTTAGCACCAGTTAAGTTGTAAATAAATGCACCTTTTAACTGTTAGCACCAGTTAAGTTGTAAATAAATGCACCTTTTAACTGTTAGCACCAGTTAAGTTGTAAATAAATGCACCCTTTAACTGTTAGCACCAGTTAAGTTGTAAATAAATGCACTTTTTACCAGTATGCACCTGTTAAATTATTCATGCACCAATTAAATAGTAAGTAAATACATCTTTAACTAGCATGCGCAATTTACACTGTACACAAACACCCAAAATACTTAATTGGTGCTGCATACTGATTGACAGATCAATGAAAGGGGCGTGGCGCCACGCGGTTGTTAAACTTTTGATTGGTGCATGATATGGGTGTGGTTTGGCCAAGTCATAATGCGCTTCTTTCTGTCATCAAAGTGACAAGCTCGCTGCAGTGCTGCACTGTAGCCTGATGGTGACACAGCAATTTCCTGAACTTTGACCTTTCCTTCAGTGCACTATATCCCTATTGGAAAGTGTTGCCACACCAGCAGAGCAGCCAATGCATTACTGTGTTAGCTTTTGGTGTGGTTAAAGAGCAGAGGTTGGACACTGTCACATGCGGCCGGCCGCATCAGATTCTAAATCTATTTTCTGGGCTATTTTAAGTTGTGCTTGCGCAGTGACACTGCCCAGCCTCTTGTGCCCTGCCTGGGGGGAAATGCTAGCGGTCTTAGTCACCGCATGGCTTTGCAGGGTCAGTGCAGATGCTGCTTCTAGAATATAGATGACCGTTGTGGTGTGTGGGTTGTGAGAGTGTGAGATGGCTGCTTTGTAAGACACAATAATATGTATGTGTGTTATGTGTAGGTTAGCGAGAGAGAGAGAGTGAATAGACAGAAGTGTTTGATATTTGAGCAGTCTTAGAGAATGCTAATTAGCAAAGAAACAGGACCATGGTTTGTACAAAATCATGACCACCTGCTCCAGTCCCACTGAAAGAACTTCAGTGTCCACAGCAAGCCAGGGGAGGAATTTGAAGGATAAACCCTGCAAGTTTAATGTTCAGTAACTACTATAAATCATCCGGTAAATACTAGGAATTATTTGGTAATAATAATAATAATCTTTATTTATATAGCACCTTTCATACATAAACAAATGCAACTTAAAGTGCTTTATAATACAAAGTAAAAACAATACAGAGGACAAAATAGTAATACAATAATACAAATGCACAAGAAAAAATATAAATAAAAACAACAGAAAGAAAAAATAATATTCAAATAAAAAAGACAAGGGAGACAGTCTAAAAATAAATAAATAAATGACATACTAATTAAATGCCAAAGTAAAGAAATATGTTTTTCACTGTTTTTAAAAACACTTACCAAAGAAGCCTGATGGATGTTTATTGGTAAAGTGTTCCAGTGTTGATGCATAAAGCAGAAGCTGCCTCTCAACTTTTTTTAAATTTCATGCATGGAATATAGAGAAGGCCAGCACTAGATGATCTTAAAACACGATTTGGTACATAATCAGTCACTCAGAAATGTATGACGGTGCTAAAACATTAAAATGGACATATATATATTCTTAAACAAGTTAGAATAAATCTATGGGCTATACAAAATATGGTCATTAAGTTCTTTGCACAGAATCACTCACATAAAGATATATATATTCTTGTCAGTTTGAGTCCCTTTCAGAATGAGCCGTAAAAAGGGCTCTGTCACTTTTATGCAAATAAGCTGTTGCTGGCCACGCCCCAACACCACCGTTTCTTACACGTGAAAATGACAGAACACAGAGGCATTATCCAACTAAATATGTTCCACCCTGAGTCGGAGCCAGAGCAAGAAGACCTCCACGAATGCAGCAAGCGCTCTCTCTCTCTCTCTCTCTCTCTCTCTCTCTCTCTCTCTCTCTGTCTATGCACCATGTTTGTAAATACAGCAGACCAAAATGGTGGATCTTCAATTAATCTAGTGGGTGGGGCTCTAGTGGGGGTTGACCAGTCAGGGGTGGTGCTAGGGCAGTTCTATGCAAATTTCCTTGCTGTGATCTTACAAGCCAAGAGGAGGCTTGTAGTGTCAATCACTGGTCATGCACATGCTGACGGTGGCTTTGGAGGCAGGGCTGGAGTACAGTTGAGAGAAAGGGGGACCTGGGAGTTGTACTCATTCAGATTTTAATTTGGTATGTGTCATTATGTTAAAAGCTGTGAAATTACTATAGCAGCTCTGCAGTAACCAGTTCCAGCAAATTGAAATGGGTATGTGTTTGTGGTTATTTATTATCAACACATACAACTCATTTGCATGGTAGGGGGCTAATGGCTAATGAGGACCCTGCCTACTTTTGCCTAATGCTAAGGCTGAATACAGGGCTTGTAATACACACAGCCATATTAGAATATTATGACCAACTGCCTAGTAATGGGAATAACCGCCCTTGGCATGGAATGTTGATACGTGACACTTTTCCTGTTGCTACTGTATTCGTTATAGAGGTCCACTCTGGTATGTTGATTGCTCTGCACTCACTGGAGTCATTCTTCTTTGCCATCATTAGCCCATTCTTATGCCGTTAGGAGGCACTTGATGTATGAGAAGTTCATTCTTAATACATCTTCACTACGGCAGCTCTGGAACATCCCATGAAGCTATGATTTCTGAAATGCCTGGTACCCTATTATTTTTATACATCAGTCAGATCACATCCTTTGCCCATAATGATCGTTTTGCACTCTGCTACAGCTGACTGATGTGCTCGCTTATTTATACATGCAGCAAGTCCTGTGATCAGTAAGCATCTGTGACATCCTGGGCCAAGGGTGTCAAACCAAAGGTGGTCATAATATTCTTATATGACCGCGTCTGTATGAATGATATTTCTTTAGCCCACAGAGACAGGACAAAGGATGCTGTGTGAAAGTAATTTATGATGATTAATGTAATTCCCTGTGAGAGAGCTGAGGGCTTTGACTGGCAGTTGTTAGCTGGCTGGGCGTTGCTTCACAGTCGTTCTTCACTGGCTAGCTTTATGTGGCTCTGCCTTAAAGCTGCCAGTTGAAGAGCTGTTGTGGGTAACCATGACAACAGACCACCTGCCATAGCAGAAAGGGGCGTGGCCATGCTCAGACTGCTTATGAAAAATCCATGTTCAGACACCTCTCTCCTCCGGCGCAGAGTTACTTTATGCCTGCAGTTGTGTCTTGTAGGTGTTACCGACTACCTGTCTGCTGAGATCTCCACCTCTAAGCAGAAGAAGTTTAGCCTGGTGACGTTTGTGGACACTCCGGGGCTGGTGGATGGAGATATGGTCTACCCCTTTGATGTGAACAGTGCAATCACATCGTTTGGTAAGAATAATCTTACAGTAACATATTGCAGTATATACGATCATAACACTTGTACCACATGAATTGTATTGCCAGGTTGTTGCCAATACGCAGCCCTGTTATAAACTCGTTATGGATATTTATATACTTCATCTAGTATTTCAAGTATTTTCAGATGGAATTAAGATATAAAATAAATAATATACAGGTGCTGGTCATAAAATTAGAATATCACGAAAAAGGTGATTTATTTCAGTGATTTCATTCAAAAAGTGAAACTTGTATATTATATTCATTCATTACACACAGACTGATATTTTTATTTTTATTTCTTTTAATTTTGATGATTATAACTACAACTAATGAAAAACCTGAATTCAGTCTCAGAAAATTAGAATACAAAAAAAAAAAACAATACAAAAAAAAAGATTTTTAGAAATGTTGGCTAACTGAAAAGTATGAGCATGTACAGCGCTCAGTATTTATTTGGGCCTCCTTTGGCCTGGATTACTGCAGTACTGCGGTGTGGCATGGAGTCCATCAGTCTGCGGCACTGCTCAGGTGTTATGAGAGCCCAGGTTGCTCTGATAGTGGCCTTCAGCTCTTCTGAATTGTTGGGTCTGGCGTATCGCATCTTCCTCTTCACAATACCCCACTTCTGACGCTGTCTGTTATTCAAGAGTGGCTTAACACAAGGAATTTCATTTTCAAACAGAACTTGGCATCAAACTAAACATTGTGAACAGTCAGCGCTGTTGTATGACTCCCATGCATCCCAGTTTTTCTCAAGTTTTGTTTTTCCACATCAAGTGTGCCCAATCTTGGAGGTCTGCCACTCTGCAGAGTTTAGCTCCACCCATAATGTAATGCATTTGATCCAGATAATGAAGGCTTTCAAGGTGAACTCTACAGGATGGTACATCTCTAGGACCAAATTTGGCCTACATAATTTCTGCACGGCAACGGCCCTTTACACTGCCTGTTGCTTTATGAATTATAGAAATGGTCCAAAAAAAAAAAAAAAAAAAAAAATTATTAAATTGCATACATACCAGTGATTTATCTGTGATCTACCACAGGTCTGGAACTGATTTAGCTGATTTCTGTGCTGTGACACAACAGCTAACTGCAGAGTAGAATCAGGTGTGCTTGGTCAGGAAAATCAGAATCAGGAAAAACATACAGGAATCTGGCCCTCCAGGACAAAACGTCCTAAACCCTACTCTTGTGTGATTGTGTTTGACTGTGATGTTTATTTGTGTGTCTTTTTATTCGTTCAGGCGAACAAGCAGATCTGATCTTCGTGTTTTTCGACCCAATGGGACAGGCGCTGTGTAAGCGAACTCTCAACATAGTGGAAAAGCTGAGCGAGAAATGTGGAGACAAATTGCGCTTCTACCTCAGTAAAGCTGACGAAGCAGGACGAGAGACAGACAGACAAGTGGGTGTGACTGACTCTGTGTGTGTGTGTGTGTGTGTGTGTGTGTGTGTGTGTGTGTGTGTGTGTGCGCACGTCCCTATCTTGTTCCAGGAAGCCAAGCATGAGAGTAGAGATTGTCTGTAAGACAAAGCAATGGAGAAAAGTGCAAAATGCTGACCTATAACTAGGTCGAGACAGTTTTCCACCACCTTATTTATCATATATCCTGTTTTTTCTTCTTCGCAGAGAGTGATGATGCAGATTGTTCAAGAGCTGTGTCGAAGACCTGGACTCAACAAATGTGGTTTTGAAATGCCAACAATATACATCCCAAATCCACAGAAAGTAAGATATTTACACTTTATATACTATTACCAGCAAAGTTAACGGAAGATACTCAAAACACAATACAAATAAGACAATAGATGGTTTCATGACTCTATAGTCTATATCTCCAGGAAGGCTTGGAGTGACTTTGCTCCAGGCTGACTATTGTTACTGCTGGCTTTTTCCAACACAATGAGCTTTAAAGCACAACACACGCACACACACACACACACTTTGAGAAGAAATCTCCCCAGTCCACAGCATAGAATCACTTGATGCAGGAAGATCCCTTTCAGGAAGCCTACTAGCTACAGTGTAGCATATTGTTTTCGGCAAAGCACAGCTCACTCAAGCAGGGAAAAAGTGCATTAGTTCAGCTTTGGATTCACCACATGACATGACTACCTAAATCCAAAATGTCAAATACTGTTTACATTCTCTGCATGTTCTTGGATAAATATGATGGATTTTTCCAGTGTTGTGCCAGCACTGTAAGTTTCAATGACCCTGTTCTCTTAAAGACTTCATTTGATGTACATGAGCAACACCTTTGGTACAAAACAAGAAGAAGAAGAGACATTATGTGAATCACTCTGAGAGTAAATGAGAAATGAGTGAATGCGTCGCTGTCCACTGCAACAGCTGCGTCAGAGGAAACATATTTATGCCTCTCTCTGCAGCAGCTGCCCGTCATCTCAGAACATCCCAGGCTTATCCTCAGTGTTGTCATTCACAGCTGAGCGACTTCTGTTTCTCATTTAAGTTTGTAGTTAAGACTCTTTACATGCTTTTGGCTGCATAGCAAATGTCAACATTAAGTACATAATATTTTTATTTTGTTTTGTAGATTTATTCCTTTAAGTCTAGGGGTGTGTGAAAATATCAAAACGCTTGAGTATTGCAATATTGGATTTTGCGATACTGTATTGATTGACTCTCAAAAACACAGTGTTGTTTTTGAATTAATATGTTAGAATAATGGACAGTCTTTCATTTTATGTTGTATTTAAACTAGTTGGCAGTTTTGTAACCATCAGCCATTAGACACTTCGGCTCCAACTTAAACAGGCAGTGTAAAGGGGGCAAGGTTAAGGTTGGAAAGGAGGAGGTCAAGTTATTCTTTACAGATTGGTCCGTGAGAGTGCACTTTCACTTTCGCTTAGATTTTTGCTGAACTGTTCTTATTTCCTGTGTGTCCACATAGCCCAGCAGGTGTGTGAACCAGATTGACGAGGTCTGTGAGACAATAGAGAAGAGCATTAACCAAGCTGTGCAGAAATCCCTGGACCAGCTGGAGAAAGATTGTTACCTCATCACCTCCACCATCAGCAATAAGCTGGCCCAGGACAGGTCCGAAATGTTCTTCTTTCAGGTTCCATTTCAGCCTCATCTCCTCTCTGTTTACACCGTGCACTGCACTATGTAATCATTACATGCCAGACTACCTGCAGCCTCAGTCACATAGAAGGTAGCCTGGCACAACGGAATGTTTCCTGATGCTTTATTTATATATAGACTGCTGTAGAAAGGTTTGGGGATTTCTCTGAACATTACATCTACTTTTATTTTACAACTTTTCTTGCAGTTTGAAGACTACGATAAAATCCACAAATGTGCCCCGAGTGGCTCATTGGGCAAAGATGCTACCACTATGACCCGAGGATTGAGTTTGAATCCCGGTCATGCTGTTTGCCATCAACAGCCGGGGCCCAAGAGAGCAAAAATTGGCAGTGCTCTCTCTGGGCGGGTAGATATCGCTCTCACTCTCACTATCACTCACACATTGTAATGTCTGCTGGCTCAGGCGTCTACTGATTGGTCCAGTTGGAGCTGGGGACCCTGTGTGCCTTCCTCCGAGCGCGTTAGGCTCTCCAGTGACGGTGTATCAATGGTGGTTCCAAAAGAGGCGGTGGCTGCATCACACGCAACGGAGGAGGCTTGTGCTTGCCTGCACCCTCCTAGAGTCAGGGACATTACAAAGTGATGGGGAGAGGCCTAACAGAGGGGATGGGCTAATTGGCTTACCACTACATTGGGAAGGGGATAAAATTGGCAAAAACCTAGAAATAAATTATAAATAAAAAATAAAAAAATCCACAAATGCTGCTGCTCCACCTACTCAGTCTTCTTTGGTAGAAGGGTGATATATTTTGTGAATGGCATCATGGGATGTAGGAATACAATTGTTACAATTGACCATTTGACCACATGAGTCAAAACGGTTGAATTCAGTGTGCACAATTAATAAAATAGAGGTGGGACCAAATGTGGAAAGTTGTTTTTTGCTTATGCAATTGAACAGCAAATATTAGAATTATACAGTTGACATATATTTTATTATGACATATAGGCTACATTCACATTACAAGCCACTTTGCTCAAATCCGATTTTTTACTCAAATCAGATTTAACTATCTTGAAGGTACACATTCACAAATATAAGTGAGCTGTATCCGTCTGTAATGTGAATCAATCTGTCCCTGAAACAGCTCGCATGCGCACATTGATATATGTATACACATCACCTTGGTAAAGTGTCACATTTGTGTAGGGTTGCCAGGTTTGCAAAAATACAGTCACAGGTAAAACTTCAGAGTTGGCGGTTTGCAGTTTTTTCATACTAAATAACGATAAATCTTGAGAATTATCTGGGAAAAAAAGTATGTATTTCCAGATAAATGTTTTGAAGAATCAAGATACTCATGTAATGAAGAGGTTAATTTGGCCAGCCATATTTCATTTTTAAATGAACACTATAAATTTAACAATCAGTTTATAGATTGCTAGGTTTACTGCAAAACCCATAAGCAACAGTGTAATTGCACCATCACATTATTATGGGCCCTATGCTGTTTAGCTGTTTTTCAGCATAGCTGTTCTCATCCCATCGTCCAAGCATTGGTGTTTGTCTAGAGTTATTTTTAAACTGTAAAAGTGCTACTGTATTGTTTTTAGATTTTCTGTCTGATTCTGTGTGGCCAGATTTTAGAGTTTTTTTTAACTATGTGAAGGAAATGCAAAATTTTGACAATTTTTGTAAAAGTACTCTTCAAATGGTCTGATAATAACATAAAACTACCATTTCCTGCTGAACACTTAAAATGTTCAACTTTTAAATTTTTAGTCCAAGAAATCTTTTTTTCAGGCTGCATAGCACTGAAGAGACTTTCTGTATGTTCATCCCCAACTCAGATTTGTGCCAGAAGAGTTCGCTGTTCAGAAGAACAGAAACTGACTGTTTGTTTATTACTTTTTAGAACATTATGATTGCAAACGAAAATGTTTTAAAGCTCATTACAAAAAGAGTTGGTACCTGGTTTATTTGAGGCAAAATGAACAGCAAATGAACAACCTCTGTAGAAAATAGAGGCTTTCACCTTTCATATGACAACACCCTTTTGTGTGTGTCTTAGAAAATAAGAAAGATATGAAGCTCTGAATGTAAGGAATAGATGATGGACCTGCTGGTGGGTCCAGGATATGTAAGATGTTAGTCATTTTGGCCTTGTGTTGGTCCTTTTGCCATGAAATGATGAACATGTGACCTTTTCACATTATGTAAAAAAAATAGACAAAACATCACAATTTTTTGGACAGTGATAATCTAATCTTTAAGACTGCTGGATCTCTTTACAGTAAGCTTGTATTTGTCTAGTCTTGGCTGTGAGAAGCAGTTCATTGTCTCTCTGTCTGCTGTCTGTTCCCACAGGGCTAACATAAGCTATAATCAGAGCAGCCGTGTTAACTCTTTCCTCTGCGGCCTTCTAGCATTCTTCCTCCCAACACTCTTCATCACCAGCTTTCTTGTCAGCACCTTCGCCCCTGAGGATCTCGAGACTCTGGTGGGGGAGGGGTTTGCCAGGGTTCTCTTTGGGTCTGCAGTAAGTTTTTCTGTCCGTATTTAATGTCTTCATCTTCTGTCTTTAACTTGAAGTCATGTTATTATTGTATTTGTATGTCGATCGACATGCAATTAGAGGTCATCTGTCTTTAATTAAATCAAGTGTTGTTATTATATTTGTATTAGATAATCAATTAAAAAGTCAAAGTGCACAATCATTGCCCAATGTTCTTGCACACAGAGGAACTTAAAACATTCATTGACAAAACGACCTTCAAGTCATCAGGCTGTGGTACTATCATGCAACAAAACTTTATATCTACAAAAAAATAAATATAAAAATGATAAAATTCATGTAATTTTACAGCATTTCTGTTTTTCCGTTTGTTTTGAAATGTTTACACCACGTACAGTCCAACTGGCACTTTCAAATAGTGGTAACCCTACTTACGAGTTTAAGGATTTAAGGAGGAGCTGAGCTCGTTAGCTGGATGCATTTTCCCCATAAGAATACATGTAAAACTGATTAATCTGTGTCAGCTGGCCAATGTACAGTATACTTTAATATGCTAAATAATGTGTTTATGAGTTGTTTTTTTTTTTTAAATAAACAAGACGACGACGACGCTCATGTAGGCTGGCCGCTAATGAGAGCGACACCGATGGTGCTCGTGTAGGCTGGCCGCTAATGAGAGGGAGACCAACGGTGCTTGTGTAGGCTGGCGGCTGCATGGTTACACTTATCATATGAAAAGTAAAAGTAAAATGTATCTAACTTTCTTGTTCACTACCTTTTGCTACCTTAGCATCGCTTTCAACAGGCACTTTCACTTTGTATTGACTGACCTCTTCTTCTACGGTAGCATCTAGGAGATGCTATGACCACAGCGCCCCTAGTGGTTTGGTATACTTGAAGAAATGTACGCTACTCATTAGGTGGTATATTACTCGTTACCTGGAATACTCGTTAGTAGGGATGCTCGTAAGTAGGGTTACCACTGTAATGTAAACAAGTCAAAAATGACACATTTAAATAGGAGATTTTGTTCTGGCAGTGATTGTGGCACAATGTGATGGCAGTATAAATTCTAATTTAATTCAGAGTAAAATATCTTAAATGGATCATTTAGAATATGCACTTCCTACGGAATTAATCTTTTTATTTCAGTCAGCTGTTATAATGGCAATTTACACTGATCAGCCACAACACTGAAAACACCCACAGATGAAGTGAATAACATTTGATTATCTCATAACAATGGCGCATGTGAAGGTCTAGGATATTTTAAAACAGGGGTTCCCAACCTTTAATACTTTTTGACCCCCAGTATCTCAAACATCTGTGAGATGTGCAATCAAGTAAACATCAATTCAAGATTTTATGGATCTGCTGAAAACATCTTGATGCCTTCAGAGTTCTTGTAGAGTCCATAATTCTGTGAGTCAGAGAAGTTCTGGTGCACACGGAGGACCAACAGCATATTAGCCATATTGTTTGTTAAGCCAGTGTTATGGTTGATCAGTGTGTGAGAATTAATTTATGGTGGTTAAAAATCTCTTTGTCAAAATTATGCTATAAAACAGTTTTTATAAAAAAAATATAAAAAAATTATATTAAAAAAAATTATAATTCAAAATAACTTTTTCATTAATGTAAATATGTTGCTGCGCATTCTCCATTCAGGCAGTAGTGATGTACCTGTGGGAGTGGATCCCTGAAGATGGACAGTTGATTTCTGTCATCATCTTTGGAGCCATGTGCTACATTTTCTTTTTTCTCACCCGTTACTTTGCACGGTAAGTGAAGTGACCAGTTTGGGCAATATATACTATACTATGTATAACAAAAATATATATTTTTAAAAATTGCCTACAGATGTAATGTAAATGTAAAGTCACTAAACAAAGCTAACACAGACATTTTATAGACACAAGAGGGCACTGTAATGCTAGATTTATGTCTCAGGTAGTTTTACTAGTAATACTGTGCTTGCTTTTGTATTATGAAAACTCCTCAGTGTGTCTAACTTATTAATAGTATCTTCATATTATTAATACTATGCTTATCTATATTGCTTTGTATAGTATTGCATTTTAAATGAATTGGGTCCATTTCTTTAATTAATCTTTTATTTCTGTGCCTGTGACACCAGGATTGACTGGTCTCTCTCACTGTAGGGCTGCATGCTAGAAAATAATGATCTTTTCCCTTAGCTGTTTCAGTATTTGATTGACATCTTTGTGTGTTTTCTGACTCTCCCCTAGCCAAGGCTGTAAAACTCTTACAAAGAAAGAGAAGAAGAGTCTAATGGAATGCAGTGAATATGTTCAGGATGTCATCAAACCCAAAAAGGTATTTATATATACATATATATGAGCTCAACAGTCATATTTATTATTCATCACACACAAAGTGTTATAATTCAAGCCTTTATTTAAGGAAATTTAAGACCATTATTGTACTTATTGAGTGGTCAACCAACAAAGATCACGGTTAGACCAAGGCATGTAATAGTTCACAAGTTCACAAAGCAATTCAAGGTTTCATTCATGAGTCCACCATCAGTACAACAGTGAACAACAATGGTATGCATGGCAGAGTTCTAAGGAGAAAGCTGCTCCTTTTCTAAAAGAAAATTGCTAAAAGTTGCAAAAGATCAAATGGACAAGCCAGAAGGTTATTGGACCAGTGTTTTGTGGAGACCAAAATCTTTGGTTTAAATGAAATGTGTTATGTTTGGAGACAGGAAAACGCTGCATTCCAGTATAAGAACCTTATCCCATCAGTGAAACATGGTGGTGGTAGTATCATGGTTTGGGCCTGTTTTGCTGCATCTGGGCCAGGACAGCTTGCTATCATTGAAGGAATAATGAAGTCAGAATTACTGTATATCAGCATATTCTAAAGGAAAATGTCAGGACATCTGTCTGCGACCTGAAACTTAAGAAAACGTGAGTCATGCAGCAAGACTATGACCCTAAATTCACAAGTTGTTCTACCAAAGAATGGTTAAAGAAGAATTAAGTTCAGTTTTTGGAATGGCCAAGTCAGTCCTGACCTTAATTCAGTAGAAATATTGTGGAAGGACCTAAAGCATGCAGCAGATGTGCAGGACTGACTGATATTTAGAGGAAATGTTTAGCTATTGCAGTTTTGCAGTTATTGCTGCACAGGGGTGTCACACCAAATACTTAAAGGAAAGATTCACATACTTTAAAAAAAATAATTATTATTTTGCCAATTTTTATTCCCTTCCCAATGTAGTGGTAGCCAATTAGCCCATCCCCTCCGTTAGGCCTCTCCCCATCACTTTCCACTGTCCCTGACTCTAGGAGGGTGCAGGCAAGCACAAGCCTCCTCCGTTGCGTGTGATGCAGCCACCAACTCTTTTCAAATCACCACTGATACACCATCACTGGAGAGCCTAACGCGCTCGGAGGAAAGCACACAGGGTCCCCAGCTCCGATTGGACCAATCAGTAGATGCCTGAGCCAGCAGACATTACAATGTGAAAGTGATGGGGAGAGTGAGAGCGCCATCTACCCGCCCACAGAGAGAGCACTGTCAATTTTTGCTCTCTTGGGCCCCGGCTGTTGATGGCAAACAGCATGACCGGGATTCAAACTCGCGACCCTCAGGTCATAGTGGTAGCGTCTTTGCCCGCTGAGCCACTCGGGGCCCCAAAGATTCACATACTTTTGCCACACAGACATGTAATATGGAATCATTTTCCTCAGTAAAATTGATCAAATTAAACTGGTTTGATTTGGTTCTCTGTATCTACTTTTAAGATTTGTGTAGCAGTCTTGGGACAGATTATTGCAGAAATATTGAAATATTTTGTTTAATTGTGCATTTGAATATGTTTGATTTGTCAAAACCCACAAAAATGTTAATATGCATCTATAATTGGTCCAAACTACTGTGATTGGCTACAGGTACAAACAGGTATTGTACAAACTAGAGATGCACTGATACAAAATGTTCTGGTCATATATAAAAACAATTATGGTGTCCAATACTGTAGAAAGTATTTTAATGTAATGTAAAATTCACATTACATTATGCCAGTTCATGGCTGTCACAGGGAGTTAGCCAGCAAACCATGCTGTGTCGTCTAGAAGAAGGCAAACAATAGGACATTTGTGGAATTATGAGTTGTAATTTCTATATAAGGGACAATAACAAATTTTTCGTAAATTGTCATCAAATGCATTTCTAGTAGAAACCAGGATGATGACAGCAGTTAAATTTTCTATTCTGCCAGCCTAACAGCTGGAAAACTTTGGAAAAAACATTACATTGCTAAGAACTGTTTGCTCAGATGTACTTTACCTTTGAAGAACGTTTCACAAACAGCATTTATTTGCATTTTGTGTTGACAGAAAAAGCTGTATGAAGAATACCTCCAGCAGTGTGCAGCAGAATACGACTTCTAAACCAAGAACAAACCAACACAGAATACTTCTGAGCATTGAATAGCTTGTCTTCAGAGCAAATAGTATGACAATACACTGTTGTCATTTGTGCATAATGTATTTCTTACATGTCACATAGGAGTCAATTCTATGTACTCCATAAATAATAATACTCTGTGCCTTTCATTGTGAACATACACTACTGCCCAGTAGTTTGGACATTCCGAATTTTCAGTTTCAACACACTTTCTTTTTTCTAGCTGTTTAGAGACTATGATAAAATTCACAAATGCTGTTCTATATACTCAGTCTTCTGAGGTAGTATAGTGTCAACACGGTTAGCCCACAACGTGTAGACATTGTCTCTAACAAGTTGGTGACCTTGAAATTATAAGCTCTAATACAGCTGTTTACATCACCAAGCACAATTCCATGTGTTGGATGGAGTGGTGTAAACATGCCACCACTGGATTCTGGAGCAGTGCAAACATATTCTGGAGTGACGAATCACGCTTCTCTGTCTGACAGTCTGATGGACGAGTCAGGGAACTCTACCTCCCTGTCTGCATTGTACCTATAAAGTTTGCTGAAGGAGGGATAATGCTATGGGTTTATTTTTCAGGGATTGGCCTTGGCTTTGGCATACCAAATCATTTTAGATCATTTTATGCTTCTAACTTTTTGGGCAATTTGGGGAAGGCCCTTTATTTTTCCAGACTTACTGTGCCCCTGTGCACAAAGCAAGGTCTATAAAGGCATGGTTTGGTGAGTTTGGCTTCTATAGGTGTCCCAATAGGTTTGATTTGGCAGACCAGAGCGACGTACAAAAGTGCTTTGTTTCCATTAAGAGAATTATCTCAGCTAGTACAGACAAGTTAGAGTCCAAACTACTCTTCAGTTCAGACACTGTTAGAACAAAACCATCACTAATACCTAGAAAGAAGGAAAGATACACAATATTAGAGCATTACAGTGCATCACAATAAGTGTTTAAACTAGTGCTGGATTAAGTGCTCCACAAAGAGATGCTCTTCAGTCTGTGTTTGGAGACTGTGAGGGACTCTGCTGTTTGAGCAACCAGTGGGAGTTTGTTCCACCACCTTGGTGCTAGGACAGAGAAGAGTCTTGATGCTAGTCTTCCACGACTTGAAAGTTGGCAGGTCAAGTGAAGCCGCAGTAGAAGCTCAAAGGATTTGAGGTGCGACTTGAGACTTATCCATTGCCATTAGGTAGGGATTTAAGTTCTAGTGTGTCCACCATGTTCCTGTGTCCCATGATGTACAAAATACATGCTTTGGTGGAGAGTGAACAGTTGAACTGAAGCTTATAAGGTTGCTGTCAACAGGTTGTGGAAGACACCAAGCTTAAAACAGTGATGCTCTCCTGCCTCTCCCTTCTACCATAACAGATTGAGTTTCCGGAGCAACAGTCTCCAAATGGCTGAAAAAATATTTTTCTTCAGAATGAAGTGTGTTGCCATTGAAATGTTCAGTTTAATGGCTGAAACATTGGCGCAGTAGTATATGTACGAAAAACTGTGATACAAATATGACCTCACTGTGATCTTCAAAACCAGCCATAATGTACTTTTCTTATGTATATTTAATTAATGTATTTTTTTGTTTACATGGCAGTAAGCCGCACTGACTTCTTAAATCTACACAGACACATGAGAATATTACGACCACCAACCTAATAGTCAGAATAACCACCATTGGCTCTGAGCACTCAGTGATGACGCCGGACACTTTTTTCATTGACACTTTCTTTCTGTGTTATTATAGAAATTAACTGGTGCACTGAATGCTCTGTTAATATTTGGCACCTGTGGCTCCTGGGACACAACTGTAATGCCATTGGGAGGTACTCAATGCATGCAAAGTCCATTCTCTGTACACCTTCACTACCACAACATCCTACGAAGTTAGCAGTTACCAACATGCTATCGCATCATCATGCCCTTTTGGACAAAGAAATTTCGTCCTTGGCACAATTGGTTTGCACTCCGCTCCAGCTGATTATTGTGCTTGCTTATTTATAAGTGCCTCAAATTCTGTGACACAGCATCTGTGACAGAGTTCACTTCAAACCAGGGGTGCTCATAATATGCTGATATGACAGTGTATGTGTAGTATTTTTAGTTTAGGCCTCATGCTCTTAGACCGTCTCACACCAAATGGAAGAATTTTAAACCTCCTTTATTGGCCTTCATCAGAGAAGGCCATCTCAGATCAAACTGTCTTTTTTCATGTCTCAGGTCTTCTGTTGTCTTTTAGAAATTGTCTGTTTTTACTGATGTTTGTGTTTGCCCTTTTCTCATTTATGCTGTAATTGAATTAAGTCAAATGAGTTTGATGACCGAATTCATAAAATTCTATAATATATAATTGTCTACTTTTACATTAAGTGAAACAAGCTAGCACATTTATATAACAATTGTAGCTATTCTGAATAGGTATACTTTGTTTAAATTTTGTGTATTTGTATCAAAACAAGCTGTTACCTTTGTATACAATACAATATCAAAAGGTTTTATAGCAGATAATGTTGATGCGATTATTTTTGTCTTGTTATATAGGATGTTAAGGTAAGTCAAGAATTCATCTTTTTTTGTTTTTCATGCCTGCCTCAGCTCAACTAAAAGTCAAGATGTAAGTGTTTATAAAAGGTGAAATGAAAGGTTCAATGCAGGGAACCTGACTGGGAACCACTGGCTAATTATACTGTATGTAATCCAGACATAATTTCAAGGTTTGCTAGTCATGTACATGCACAAATATGCTACCGGTCAAAAAAGCCCCCACTTTTCTAGTGTTTTATAAGTGCAAGTCCAGTCAATATCCTGATATGGCACAAAGGTAAGCTGTAAATTTGTGAACTTTAGAGATAAAAACGCCTTATTCAATCATTTTCTGGTCAACAGTTGTTCTGCAGCAGTGGAAGTATATAAAATGTTGAACGTTGACGTAAACAATTTCTTCAGGTGGAGTATTTTGAAATCCTCTAAAGCAGTGCTGGAACAGACTGGTGTTACACACTCTATGGTTGGTACTATAGTGCATTGCAGGATGTAGTTTATTACTATCCTAAAGGAAGGACAGGTAATAAAGAGACATAGTATAACTTTTAAAAGTAAAGATCTTTCCTTTAGAGAACCTGCAGAGACAGACATACCCAGACAATGAGAAGTTTCCTGAACAGAGCTGGCCAGATGAGTGAAAGCAAAGCAAACTAGGTCTTTCTAAAGGCATTAAACCACATAAATATCAATAAAAACAGGAACAATTGGTTCTAAAACTTGATTGGTAGCACAGTATCAATGCAAAAAACAGTAGAAGGATGTTTGCAATACAACCTATTATGGCTCAGATTTTGTGATGTTTCTCAATGTGTGTTTTTTTAAATCACTAACATTTTTGTCTAATTTATTATGAGATGCTTCATTCTCAATCTTTTGTGAGTTTTATACTTGATTTATCTCACTTTCGGTCAAATTTTTTTAATACCTGACTGATGAAACTGCCCCAGCGTCATGACTCCTTATTACCACAACTACTGGTAAAGTAAATTATTTTAATAAATACTCTCTCCTCCTCATGTTGGTATATCTTATGGCCAGTTCTGTAATATTGTATCACCCAGATATCATGTCAGTGGGTTGATTTGTTTTGAATGTCATCTATGCTGGAATGATGAACATTGAAACATTAATTAGAAACACAGTAAAGAACGTAGAATATAAAAGCAACAAATTTCTTTATTTTTTTCTTTTCACCAGGAGAACCCCCATATAAGCAGGACTTGAACCTCCTATCCCTGAGTTAGTAACAAAAAGGAGCTACAGGAGGTCAACACTACCAAATCAGCATTCAGAATTATTGCATACTATCTGAAAATACAGTGAATCATCAATCAGTCAGTCAATCAATCAGTCAATCACTTCATATCAGCCTATACTCTGATATTTGTAGCATATGGAGGTATATATATATATAAAATGTGCAATTAACTATCAAGGCAACCATATTTACCACAAGAGGTACAACATATTTGTCAGCATTACAGGCCTTAAGCCAGGACATGCTTTTTTTTATTTGCAAAAAAAGGGCACATTCAAACTAATGCTATGGACAGAGGCTCTACTGATTTGATTTTCATTTTTAAGAGCACCCCACCTGACATTTAAAATCAGCATATGTTTTTAATCATAAGCCACTTAATTAAAACCACCTCGAATGTACACTCACTGCCCACTTGATCAATTGGACCTACCATATAAGGTACACGATGTAGTTGTACAATTACAGACTGTAGCCTATCTGCGTACTTTGTTACCCTGTTCTTCAATGGTCAGGACCGTCTCAGAGCTGGTATTTGGTTGATTTGGGCAGTGGATCATTCTCAGTACTCCAATGACACTGGCGTGGTGATGGATTGTTGGGCAGGAGTTAATTGGACAACGCAGAGCTGCTGGAGTGAGACTAATCCACAGACCAAAAACATCCAGCCAACATCCTGTGACCACTGATGAAAGACTAGAGGATGACCAAAGCAAACTACAGCTACTGTCTCTGTCCACATCTACTAGGTGGACCAATAAAGTAGGGTTTAAAACTCCAGCAGCTCTAATATGTGGGCAGCCGTGGCCTAGTGGTGAAGGTTGCCGGTTCAATCCCCAGGCAGGTCACGACTGAAGTGCCCTTGAGCAAGGCACCTAACCCCCAACTGTAAGTCGCTTTGGATAAAAATATCTGCTAAATGCCTCAAATGTAAATGTAATAGGTCTGATCCACTCATACCAGTGCATCACATACTAACACATCAGTGTCAATGTACTGATGACAATGATACACCACCCAAATAATACCTGCTCTGTTGGCATCCTAACCTTAGAAGAACAGGGTAACAATGAGAAAAATAGATGCACTACAGTATGCAAATGTAAAACTAGAAGTGCACCTATATAGTCAGTGGAGCTGATAAAATGGAAAAGGTGTACAAGGAGGTGGTTTTAACTAAGTGGCTAGTCAGTGCATGTCCAGCTGTCTGTTTGCAAGCTAAAACCTTGCCCCGTCACATTATGTTAATGATCATATTTGATTCTGCATTTACAGATTCCACATGATTTCTTAGGATAATTTATCAACAAAACTATGTCATTACCGAAGGTGGGGCTTAAAAACATGAATCTACATATCTGTACAAAGCCCAGATCTTCCTAAATGCCGTAGTTAGCATACCAAAGCTAATCAGTAGCAGTATAAATTGTGCACAGGTTTAGTAGAAACCACGCCATTGTGTAATGTTATACAGTGAAGTTTCAGGTAACAGCTATATACAAAGATGCATGTCCAAAAAAATTAACCATAATTCCCCTTTATAAACATTGTGTACAGGTAGTTGCTTCGTGCACAAGCAGACAAGACCAGAGCACGGTATTGCGTCAGTGTTTGGAGAAAAGAAAAAATATCTCAACCATCCCAACCTATGATATCTCCAGTGTTAGGGAACATTGAAAACAACCTATGGCTCATTTTTCGTGCCAACACTGAGAGCGGGTTTATGTATAGCTCCATGTAGAGCCTCAGCTGGAAGATACCTGGAGGGTTAAGCAGGTGCATGCCACATATGAGCCTAGGTCCAGGAGCCCATCCAGGTCTTCAGACAGTCGTCCTCCCTGCAGTGTCCCAGTTCACCTGCCAGTGCTCCAACAATGAGTGAAACTGGCTCATTGTATAATGTTCCGTTGGGCTGAGACAGAATGAGTGAAGGCGTTCAGTCTCTGCTCAGAGAGTCCTCTTGATTCTTACTGTGAGCCTTTGTCTATCAACCACGACATATCTCCTGTCCTGCAAAGACAACCCCAGACCAAACTCAAATTACAACCATGTAGCCTCAAACCTGTCGAAAGGTCTGCCTGCTTACAATACTGTAAAACAACATTAAGAAAACAGCAAATCATTGACTCATATCATGAATGCGTCCGTACTTGCCATGGGTGAACATCCTTTGAGAGCACAATTTTAAAAAGGATATAATTAAAGTTGTAATAAGTTAAAAACAACAAAGTCATTGGAATTTCTGAATGACACACAAAACAACGACTGATGTAGAAATCATATTTACACAATTTCCTGCTTACCTAAGATGAACTATTGGCTTCTTAACTCAATAGTAACCTAAATAGCCCAGTTGTTTCACTAAACATACATCACCAAAAGATCCCTCAAACTATGATGTGGATTAGGACACAGTAAGACAGTGGACTATAAAACATACGGTAATCAATATTTAGGGGACTATTGAGTTCTAGTGCTTGTTAGCTTGTTAGCGTCGATACTCTTGCACTTCCGGTTCAAAAGGAGTTTGTGTGAGACCCCATCTGGGAAAACCCGGCCAACATCAATGGGTAACTTATTGGGAAATCGTTCAGCACATCACTCACATTAGCGACAAAAATGAGCCACATGGCCTTATTGCTGTAAATGTAACATAATAGTCTTAAATATGTATCATAGTACATGCTTATATGTGTGTGTATATATATATATATATATGTATGTATAAAATCATGTCATGTCATGTCATACATAGGCTGCACAGACGAGTCACTTCTCTCCAATGCCATCTGTCTCTGGTTGCTTGTAGCAGGCTAGCACCTGATAATCCAGTCCACGTCTTGTTGT
>BRDA01004620.1:7739-17739 GCA_036984385.1 Crenuchus spilurus
AAACGATCTCGTGTGTATGATATTATTTTTGAAAACGATGTAGGGGAGATATTCGTTTTTAGAAATACCCGGCTACGTGTGGACTAGGCCTAAGCAAGAGGTGCCTACTGTGAAGAATGTAAAATATAAACATGTTCTGGTTTGTTTACTTGTTTGTTTACTAAGTAATTACATAAGTGTTTATTTATAGTTTAGATGACTTTAGTATTAATCTACAATGCGGACAGTTTTTAAATAATGATAAACCACTTCCCTTCCTAATTTAGCATATTTTGTTCAGCAAAGCAAATATGTTTTGAGTGGTTGTAGACTGATTAATCGGTAAGCTGATTAATCAGGTCAATTATATTTGTTTTTAGGTAATCTGCATCAGACCATTATTTTTAATCGGGAACAAGAGGCTGAGTAGCAAAAAATAGCTAATTTACAGGCACATCTACAGGCAGCGTTATCAGTGTGGTAGCTGTAGAACAATATTACAGCTCCCTCTAGTGCCAATTTCAACATTCCACATGCTGCTATGACTGATACAGCTATCCTTTTATCTCAACTCAACAATTATTTTATTTTTTTATTTATATTATAATGAATGCAAAAAAATATATTGGAATTATATACAGTCCGTGGTCACCCTGCAGTCTAAATATCAGTAAGAGTATCAGCCACTGATATCAGTCAATCAATAGTTTTGATGCCCACTATGTAGAATGTAATGTAATGTAACTAGCCATCCTCATCCAGTCTCAAGCAAAAGTTTAGAACCTCCACTTCACCTGTTCCAGTATACGGCGAATGCCCTCAGTAGGGGCATCTCTGTAGTTCTGGGGGTCATGGGAGAGCAGTTTGAGAACCCGCTCTCTACCGTCCGGCAAACGAGCAAAAACATCAGTGAAGGTTCCTCCACGATCAATGGCAAAATCAAACTTCCCTTCAGTCTCAGCCATACTACAGAGCATGAAGGTAAGTAAAGGATGTAGAGTTAATAATGAACTATAGAGAGAAAGCTAGAACATTATATAGAAAAGAATTATACTGCACAGTGAAATTCACTCATTCTGCACACGACAATAAATGATCTGAACTACTAAGAGATTAACATATCCAAGCATTTTAGCTTGTGAAGCACAAAAATGATGGATTGGATTAAATCCATCCATTGGTAATTTCTTTTTTTACAGGATTTCCTCTGTGTTTTTGTTTACATCCACATCCACCATGTTTGTGTTTTTCCCATAGTCCTCTGAGGAAAACAGAATTACTAAATTATCTACAGTGTTAAGCTAACTCAGAGATTGTCTGCTAAAGATAAAGAGGAGCAGCAAGAAGGTGGATGGATACAATCAGAGCCATAAAGAAGCATGAAGACCCAAACAGCAGACTGGATGTTCTGGAGAAACACCATCTATATGGTCACTGGGAGTCAGAAATGAATGACAGCACTTCCTAATAAGTCCATGTAACAGATAATCCTTCAAGCCTCTGATATCAACACATTTCTATTGTATTTCAGTGTAAACATTACACTAGTGCTGGTTTATCTTTAGATACACCTCATAAAGAAGCTCAGGCTTCTGAAAGGAGGGTAAGAGCATAAAACAAAACTAGAGAACGTAAACAAACACTATAAATGTGTTGTTCATGTAGTTAATATTAACTCCATGACAATCTGGCACAACTGGACAGTCCAGTAACTACCGCTCTTCTACACTCTAAATATCCTCAAAGCTAAAACAGCTCCATAAAGTCAGGATTAGTCAGTACTCACGTTTATTAAGCCTGTGTCGAGCTGCACTGTTACAGAAGCAAACGGCTAGCTTTGAGCTGTAGCACCACTCACTGTCCGCTCTCTGTGGGCGGAGTTATCGTCCCGATAGGGCCTATGAGGTACGGGGGCGGAGCTTGGCTGCTTAGAGTTATATATATATATATATGTTATTTAGAGGGGCTGTGTGAGTGTGTTTGAGAGAGAGAGAGAGAGAGAGAGACCAGGCCAAAGTCACTTGGCAACTTATTGAGGTATCGTGTCAATATCGTGTCACTCACCAATAGCGACAAAACTTAGCCACTCGGTATTATTGCTGTAAATGAAAGATAACAGTCTCAGATATCTATCGTAGTAAATATTTTTTATCAAAAACAAAACTTAAATTCACAAAAAAAGTTGTTTTGAAAAAAATAAATTTTGAAAAAAAAGAATGACTTTGACCTGGTTTTCCTTGGTGGGGTCACATATGGTATAGCAAATCTAATATCTAGTATAAATAATGGGCAAGTCTCATGTCATCGCATTCAAGTCTCAAGCAAGTCTCAAGTCATCGCATTCCAGTCTCAAGCAAGTCCCAAGTCATTGTGGTGAGAACCAAGCAAGTCAAGTCCCTGCAATCAATGATCTATATTACTGGATAGGACACTGCCTATTCGCTAGCATTGAGGCCATGTTGTGTGGAAGTGAAGCTTGTAAACAATGGCACATAGCCAGCACTGCTGCCTTCTCAAAGCTCTAACTTCGCTAATAATTGTCCGATTTTCAAAATTTAAAGTTCTTTACAAAGAGGATAAAAAGCTCTTTAACATTAATCAAGTAATAGTATTAAAATGGTTGATGACATGTTAGGCTACTATCGGCTCTCGCATCTGCCGTAGCTGACATTTTCTCTAGACCTTACTGCTTGCATGACTTCTAATGGCTGGAAAATCGTTAATAATTATCCGATTTTCAAAATGCAAGTTATTTACAAAGAAGACAAAGAATTAAATTGTGTAATGCTGCTATCGCATGGCCATTGACATTAATATAGCCATGTTTTCTTGCCTTGCTGCTACTAGCTATTGACCGATGGCTCTACACAAATTTGATTGACTAGTAATGTCTTGTATACTCACTAACTGAGCTAATCCATCTATCACTGTTCGATTGGTTATGCCTGTTTTATCGCCTCTAGTAAAGAAAGATCACACATCTGTGGATCTATCAAAAAGCTAACTTGTGTGTGTGTTTCCCTGTGACCAATACTCGAGAAACTTACAAATAGCATGTGGCATACAAATACCACATGTTTTTTGTATACATTTTGTGTGTTTGTTATTTTGAATAAATCTGGTCAGGTTAGGTTTGTTTTCACACTGCATTTTTGCGAGTACACCACGGACTTTTATTATGATACGCCCACATGCTGTCGTCATCACTTACGTGGTGTGCGTCTTCCTACACTGGACACTGATTGGTTTGTAGAAGGACATGCATTTGACATGTTTAAATACTTTTGTATTCTGCTGCTGCAGTATTTAGTTTAGGTTACCCTGTCATCCTGTTATCTCATTTCTCTCTCATTATCTCAGAAAATAAGCTGCACGTTTCAGTATTTTTGTGCGTTTTTAAGCTGACTTTTCACATGTTCATCAGACCAAAATTATATTAAACATTTGGTCTCCTCCTCGCTCCATGTGCTACAACGGCTCATTATTGCTGCTGTTTAGCATTCTGCGTGCTGCATGTGCTGTAAAATCAGCAGATCATGCTTCAAAATCTTCTAACGTCATCTCTTTGTTTTGAAATTTCAAATATTTAAGTTAAAAAATCAATTCTTTTCGAGTCATCTGTCTCAAGTCTAAGTCAAGTCTCAAGTCATAAAGATCAAGTCTACGTCAAGTCTCAAGTCATAAAGACCAAGTCAAAATCAAGTTGAGTCTTTTGCCAGCGTTAGTCAAGCAAGTCTCAAGTCCTCAAAAAAGCGGCTCAAGTCTGACTTGAGTCAAGTCATGAGACTCGAGTCCCACCTCTGATAAATAGCTAGTCTGTTTAGACTAGAATCAAGAAGATACCTCAAGTTTAGATGCAGCCAAATACAAAAATTAGTATTTATACCTACATACAGTTCTCAACATACATTACCTACATTAAAGCAGCATAGCCATTATAAATTGCAATGTTTTGTAACATTTTTTGAACTTTTCATATTTTCTTAGATATGAGTATAAAAACAACAACTTGGGATTTCAAACTAATTCATAAAATGTTTTTTTTTTGTCAATTATAACTTCTATTTATGTGCCTCACTAAATCTACGCAGTAAAAAAAAAACTATACTACATTCACTACATGAACTACATTTCCCATAATGCACCAGAACGCTAACGCTTAAAGTCAGAGCTTTATTTATTTAATGTAGTACTAATTGATTGATTAATTGATTGGTCAGTTGGTTGATTGATTGATTAATTGATTGATTTCCCCCGGGATCAATAAAGTATCTATCTATCTATCTATCTATCTATCTATCTATCTATCTATCTATCTATCTACTATTTTTTGTATGCAATATTATAGACGTACTGTATATAGGGGCATGATGATTGGATACTCTGTTAAGCATGGTGATGGTAGCATATCAGAAATGTCCAACTTTGTGGGGAGGTTCTAGAGCTGCTGTAGTGAAGATGTACAGTACTCAGAATTGACTTCTGGTACATTTAGTGCTTTCCAACAGCCATTGATGCCAAAAAAGGAAGGACGACTCCAAGAATATACATAGCAATTAACCTCTAAAATGTATACATGCGCAATGAGGTGGTTATTTAAACTGTTAGGTAGGTGGTCATACTATTCTGACATGACTGTGTTTATACTGCATGCGATGTAAAAAATAAATCATGCGGAAAAAGGTAGGGCTTTATTAGCCAATGGCAGATAAGAGGTGGGTCACAACTGACCAATCACAGCGCTTCATCTGAAAACGGGTGGGAAAAAACAACAAGCTCTGTTCTTCTATTTAAACGGGTCGGTGTCGCCCCCTGGAGGCCCCACGGGTTCTCAGGTTCCTCCTACAGAAACAGTGTAATCAGTCCGGAAAAGTAAAACTAGCAACACCTGGTGTGATGGCAGGTTTTTAGCCTGTTTAAGAGTCGGGTGTTCATATATGGACTGGCAGCGTGTTGCCTGTAACACATAAAGCTGATCGGTAAGCTGAGGTCACGTGTCTTTGTCATTTAATCTGCGTCACCGCGGCTTTCGCACCTTTTACACACTTTTACTGAGTTTGGCTTCACTTCTCTGTGTCTGTCCTGCTAGCTGTGCCAGCTAACGTCTCAGTTCCTAAATAACCAGCTTTGTCTTCTTTTTTTTCCAACAGCATACTAGTTATGAGACATACCACTCAGAAGGCTTTAAGTTACATTACACAGAACTGTTTTATTTATTGTAGGCCTCGCAGGCTAACAGCCTACCTAGCTAGCTTAGCTTGTTTGCTATCAGAGCTAGCACTGTTACTAGCCTAACGTTAGCTAAACATGTATTGTGAATTTAACATTTATGTAAATATTATCTGTTCATTGTTATCTTTAGTTGTTACCAACTTCTCACTTCATAAGCTGACTAGGCTAGCTTTTCTAAGTTGGTTTTGTAGCCAATCATCAACAAATTACAACAAAGTTCATTTTTAACTTATGAAGATAAACTCATTCATTACATGGAAGTATTTCAAGCTGAAAGTGTGGCTTAGAGACGTCCAGAATCTCAACTTATTTCAAGTTTGAGTCAGTACTCAAACAGTATAATGTATCTCAGGTATATTCAAGCCTCTCCTGAAACAAAGACATCAGTGTCTTTCCTGGACTAAAGAGACAAAGAACTGGGCTGTTGCTCAGTAATCCAAAGTATTCTTTTCAGTACATTTTACGTTTCATTTGGAAATTAAGATGCTAGAGTCTGGAGAAAGAGTGGAGGTGTCTGAACTGGTGTTGATCCACTGTGTTCAGGTCAACACGGTCATCTACCAAGAGATTCTAGAGCACTTCATGCTTCTATCTATTGACAAACTTTATGGAGATGCCCACAGTGCCTGCACTTGAGCTTGAGCTATGTCCTACTGATCAACATTAAACCAAAACAAGGCTTGAAATATGTCAGTTTAGGTGAAATTAATATTGAATACTTGGTGTACACAAATTAATTTTCTATTAAAGTGTTTGATGCTAACAAAGGAGCTTAAAGTAGGTAATGGTAATCTTATCAGACTGTTCTTACTAGTTAGATATGCAACTTTAACTCAGATTTATCATGTGAATGTCAAAAAGTGAGGTGATGACTTATTTCGGCTTGTTGCGCCAAATTCTGCGCACCTGCCAAGAGAAGCATCTCCACTCTTAATGATGTTCGTTTGCCATGTAATACATCCTTTTACATCCATAAAATGTACCTCTTTTAAATCTGGCTGCATTATGTTCATGATAGTTATACAGGTAATACATGTTGGTCCAAATTAATTATTTGGTCAGAATAAGCAAAGTAAAGGCAAATTTATTTACATAGCACCTTTCCTACACCATGGTCACTCAAAGTGCTTTACAAATGGGTAGAAAGTACAGAGATACAGTAAATCAACATAAAATTAAAGTATAAAAATGAACAATAGATTTGAAAAATAAATCATTTAAAATAAAGGCAGCAGAATACCTCCACTTTCAAATCAATTGATGTAACATGCTTGCTCCTGAAAAGGGGGATGCATCTTACTGCAGGAGTGCAGAATTTGACACAGTACAGTACATGTACACATTAGGGTGGGTGGGCCAGAGTGTACATGAACATTTTATTTATTTTTTTCTTCCCACCTTTCCATTTGATGCTACTACTGTGGAAAAGTAAAAGTGTCATTTTTGATAAAGATAAGTTGAGATTTGGGGTCAGTGCTCAATCAAATTTATTGTAAATGCAGCTTACAGGTCAGTGACTGTAAACAAAGCTGCTTAGTTTGTGTTTAGTTTACTTACTGTGACCAACATTTAGTTATGTTTCTCTTTTCTTGCTTTACTATTAAATATTACATTACATCTCACATTTTGAATTGCAGACCAAGTTTGTGATGCTGTTGATGACTCTCATACTCAGTCAGTCACAGTGAGCATCGCAGCTCTACTCAACAGTTTAGTTGGTATTAAAATGGTTTGTTGTTTGTTTCTGTACTTTTTGTTATGATGTCTGTGTAAACTGATAATAATCACTTGTATGAGAAACTTTGCCACATTGTTAATTCCAGTGCTAGATTAAAATAAGAGGGTGGGAATTAGATTTTTTTGGAACACATTTAATCAAATATAGCATTCAGAAGACGTTTTAGGAATATTTAAATGTTAAATAAGTATTAAAATGCAGTAATTAAGTACAGTATCTTAGGAAAGTTGACATTAAGTTGAAAATGTGCAAATGTACAGTATTAATGGGGGAGTATGGTAGTCATGATCTGGTCTTTTGGCTGGAAGGATGCTGGTTCGATCCCCGTATAGGTCATGACTGAAGTGCTCTTGAGCAAGGCACCTAACCTCCAACTGCTCCCCGGGGCACAATGGATAGGGCTGCCCACCACTTTGGGAACATTTTCTCACAGCCTAGTGTGTGTTTCACTGCACGGATGAGATTAATGTGGAGGTCAAATACCATTGTGTGCAATCACATTGGGGGGAAAGAACTCTAAACATTTTATTTGGGGTGTTCTACTCCGCTTAGTCTGCTTTCTACGTTTTATTTCCTTCACAAATGATTGTTTTGCAAAGCCAAATTCTAATCAAATGACTCTACAGCTCTAAATGTGCCAAGTTGTCTACATCAGTTTCCTAAAAACAAAACTTTTAAAGACATAGGACAGTAAAAACAATGGCTACTTTGTGATGATCAGTATCTTCCCACCGTGATTTGGTTCTTTGTGGTTGTTAGGTTTGGGATGCTGGAGGTGGGACTCCATTTTGGATATTTAATTGGTTTCAGGGAAGAATGTTTCAATGCATCTGTCAAAAAATGCACTGTAGTGTGTACAGTTCTCAATCCATTTGTCTTTTTCATAATCAGTGGTTTTCTACATGGACTATGAAAATTAGAGCTGTGATTGTTATAATCATTGCAAGATGCCGAATAGATTTGATTATCAGTTTTGGGCTTCCATGAATTGATTTACTATTGTGGTGTAATAGTCATAAGGAACCGCAGAACCTCAGTTTTGTTTGGGTTTGGCGTCCTGTCCTTGGACTAAGAGCAGCAGGTATACAGAAAGGCTTTGGAAGTTCATGCTGACTCAGACCTTGGATTTGCACAGTTTTTGCTTTCTGGTTTCACTCCATCATATCAATTTACATTCATTAAAAGTAAAATGACATATTTTAAGCCTTCAGTCAATCAATAAAAGCACTTTTTATACAAATCAGATTGAAATTCAAAGTGTTTACAAGTGAAAAATTGATTAATAAGTTTTTATAAATAATAAGAACTATATAAACAATAAAGATGAATCCATAAGTTATATGAAAATATAAAATTTAAGTGTGGAATAAAAGTAAAATAATGTAATAAAAGTAATGTAGTTGGTTTTTAGTTAATTAAAATTAATAAAGTAATAAAAATGTAAATAAACAAAAAAATTACAAAAATATATACCGAAAAGTGTTGAAAATAAACAATGAAATGCTTTTAAAATGCTGCGTCAAAGCTAAACTAAATAAGTTATATAGATCTAATATCTATATTTTCAGCTGCACTCTCCTCGACTGGGGGTCTGTTTCAGCAGTTTGGAGCCTTTTGTCCTGCTTTAAGGAACAACTCAATCAATCAAAATTTATTTATATAGCGCTTTTTACAACAGGCGTTGTCACAAAGCAGCTTTACATAATTAGTATCAAACAATCTGAATCTAAGCCCGATGTGAGCAAGCCGAAGGCAACAGTGGCAAGGAAAAACTCCCTCAAGGCTGGAGGAAGAAACCTTGGGAGGAACCTGACTCACAAAGGGGATCCATCCTCCTCTGATCAAACTACTGACACAGATTTACATCCTTAGTTAAATCTGACATTGTGCTATAGTGTAAAACAATAATGATATTAATAATAGTGATCATTGCATTCATATTATGACAACAACTAAAAGAGAAACACTGGAACATCTGAGAAACCTTCCTGGTTTAGAAAGTGAAAGCATATTTGAGATGTAGTCTGGTGCAAGACTATGTTGGGCTTTAAAATCAATGTGATATCTAAATTTAATCCTACTGTCTGACCTCTCCTGTCAGTGAGCCACAGCTTGAAGCATCTTATTTGGTCCATCTTTAGCCAGTTTAATATCCAGAAAAAAAGGGCTGTTGACTAAGGCACATAACCCCCAACTGATGGCCAGGTTCTCATCAGGTGGCTGCTCCCTGCCCTGGGTGTGTGTGCATATTTGTGCTCTCTGCCCCCATAGTGTTAGGAATTTCCCTAAGGGGCTCAATTAAAAACTACCTCCTCTTCTTCTTGACAAACAACTAGGCTGTTGAGTTCTTGTATTTATCCAGTTCTAACCTAAAGAAGTCAAATTAGGAAGTCTTTGCTAATCAAATACTGTGGCAAGTAGAAACCTGTCTTTTAAGGATTCATATCCTGCTTGAGGGACTGTTTTTGAGAAACATGAGCTCACTTAACCCCCTCGAGTCTGAGGGCTTTTCAGACACTCTGATGTAGTCTGACATGCCTTGAATTTGTTTTACAAATTACACACATCTATAATTATTTATTTCCTTAGTGTTACACAGGCTTCTGTTCAGCACAAACTCAGCAACAACAGTGTAAAAACAGTAAGAGTGTCATAAATCTATATTTTGATTAAATCTGCTCTAAACTTAGACTTTCCAAAACCCTGTTTTCAGATGTGCTGATATATTGTGAAAAAACACACACAACATTTCTAGCCGAGACTTTTGAGCTCAGAACTGAATAAACAGAGGTGTTGGCTACACACTGATCATTACAGTTTTTAGACATTGTATGTGGTTTTATTTCTAAAGCTTAACTAATGTGAGGTGACACTGTTTTCGCTCAGCCACTAACCCTACATTATTCATGAGATAGGTGTGAACACTCAAGGCCTTTGTTCAGATGAGAGCTCTTTTGTTTATGCACATTCCACACATTTCCCCACTGCTAAGCCATCCATAGAATGTCCGGAATTACCATGTCATTATCATATAAATGACAAATTGCGTCA
>BRDA01004620.1:25693-35709 GCA_036984385.1 Crenuchus spilurus
ACAAACACACATAAAAACCAGAGGGCAGCAGATCATGTGAAAATATAATATTTGTGTCATTCTCAAAACTTCTGGCCATGACTGTACACACACATATGAACAATTTAGAGTATCCAATCCACCTGACCTCCATGTTTTTGGACTGTGGCATTAAACCACTAAGCCACCGTGCCGCCCACTAAGCTACATTGGGGAGAAAAACATTTTTGTGATGTTGTCATTTTTTAGATGCACTAATGTATTCTAAACTGTGTTGTTGGTGTGAGACGTCATGTTTATGTAGCATGTTCTGATGGTTTTGTAGGTGTGAGAAGTTGGCGGATATGATCTGGCAGAACAGACAGCAGATTCGGCGAGTTGAGCACCTAACCCAACAGCTGCCCATTTCAGGCCCTACAGATGAGCTGCTCAAAGAGCTAAACACCACCGTCACTGACATCATATCTGCTCTAGTTACCAGGTGTGTGTGTGGTCAGTGGGCACTGCACTGATGAGCTACCTGGCACTCGCTTTTAATGACCACTATCAAATTCAAATGGACCTTTAGTATTGACACAGACAGTAATGACTTATTTCAAATAATAGCTAAGAATGTAAGAATGAAGTACACTTAGACCAGATGTGATGAGTACAGTAAATGTGCTAATATTTATATAATAGTGGGAACGCGGTGGTGTTGATGTTCTTGGTGTTATTGTTCTCTCCACAGCACTTTCATCATAGAAAAACAGCCTCCGCAGGTTTTGAAAACTCAGACAAAGTTTGCGGCGACTGTGCGTTTGCTGGTAGGAGGAAAACTGAACGTTCACATGAATCCCCCGCAAGTCAAAGCCACCATCATCAATGAGCAGCAGGCTAAAGCCCTGCTGAAGAACGAGAACACCAGGAAGTGAGTCAGCAACAGTGCTTTGCTACTATGCAGACGTTTTATTTTGTACTGAAGCCTGCAGTGCTTTTACCACTCTGCATTGTGTAGTACAGTTACAGACTGTAGTGCATCTGTGTCTCTGTATACTTTATTATCCTCCTTTCACCTGTTCTTCAGTGATCAGGACCCCACAGAGCAGCTATTATTTGGGTGGTGGGTCATTCTTGGCACTGATGTGGTGGTGGTGTGTGATGTGATGGTATGAGTGGCTCAGACACAGCAGACCTGCTGGAGACACTGTGTCTGTGTGCTGTCCGCTGTTAGGTACACCTGCCTTATTGGTCCACCCTGTAAACGTAAAGTCGGAGACAGCAGCTCATCTATTGTTGCTACAGTTTGCATTGGTCCTCTAGTTCATCATTAGTGGTCACAGTAGAGACAATGAGTTGTTTAAAATTTTGCAGCTCTGGGCCCCGAGTGGCTCAGCAGACTAAGACGCTGACACTATGACCCGAGGATCGCGAGTTTGAATCCCGGTCATGCTGTTTGCCATCAACAAAAATTGGCAGTGCTCTCTCTGGGCAGGTAGATGGCGCTCTCTCTCTCTATCACTCACACATTGTAATGTCTGCTGGCTCAGGCGTCTACTGATTGGTCCATTCAGAGCTGGGAATCCTGCGCTTTCCTCCCAGCGCGTTAGGCTCTCCAGTGACGGTGTATCAGCGGTAGTTTAAAAAGAGTTAGAGGTTGTATCACATACAGGAGGAGCCGTGTGCATATCTTCACCCTTCTAGAGTCAGGGACAGTGTAAAGTGATGAGGAGAGCCCCCTAGTGGATGGGATGGGTTAATTGGCTACTACCACATTGGGAAAGAGAGAAAATTGGCAAAAAAAATTTATAATACCAGCACAGTGCACCACCACATCAGTGTCACTGCAGTGCTGAGAATGATCCACCACCCAAATAACCGCTGCTCTGTGGGGGTCCTGATCACTGAAGAACAGGTGAAAGGAGGTTAATAAAGTATAAAGAGACACTGATGCACTACAGTCTGTAACTACAAAGTGCACAGCGGAGCCTACAAAATGAACAATGTGTGTAGATACAAGGAGGTAATTTTAATGTTATGGGTGACTATCCCATAAATGTCTTAACACCATATGACCTTTCTTGGTATTTGTGTGTTCAGTGACAGTAGTGGAGAGATTTTGAACAATAACTGTGTGATGGAGTATCACCAAACCACAGGCACTCTCAGCGCACACTTCAGGAACATGGTGAGTCCGTGACGTGTTTTACATAACTGATACCATCTGCAAATGTTTGTAGTGCACAGCTCCATTAAACCATCTCTCCTTTGACACTCTAGTCTTTAAAGCGTATAAAACGCTCAGACAGACGCGGGGCGGAGTCGGTGACTGAGGAGAAGTTTACGGTTCTGTTCGAGTCGCAGTTCAGCGTGGGAGGAAACGAGCTGATGTTTCATGTCAAGGTGAAATCTGATGTTGGAACAGCAGCATGTGTTTGATATTTTCAGATAAATGAAAAGCTTTAGAAATACAAATGAACTCTAATCTTTTCTTTAATAATGCAGACGTTGTCTTTGCCTGTTGTGGTCATCGTCCATGGCAGTCAGGACAACAATGCCACGGCAACCGTGCTTTGGGACAATGCCTTTTCAGAGCCGGTGAGTGCTTAAAATATCTATGGATGAATTCATCTAAGCGTAAGATTGCAAAAGAATGGGCAATAATTTGATATCGATATTTATCGCGATAAATGTTTCAATAACAGTGATCTAATTTTTGCCGTATTTTGATATGCACTATTATAGCATCGGTCACTGACAGGCATTTTTGACAGGACGCTGCAGTCAGTTCAATGCATTCATGGCATAGCTGAGCACAATCAGCCCCCGTAGCCTGGCTACGTCGGTGCATGATGCCGTAACCAAACAGGCAAGCAGCCAGAAAGGCTAGGCTATAGCTACTTAGTGATTTTACCTTTTTGAAGTTTTCAGACCTCTGTAACAACTTTTTTCCTTAAAAAAAGGGACTAGCAACAAATCTAGCGACTTTTTTGGAGACTCCATGTGAAAGCTCCAACCGTTCTGCAGTTACTGTACCCTCATTTGAGTCCCTCCACCATCTTAAAGCTCTGACAGGCGGTTAAGAGTCGCGCAGCCTGTATTATATAGTTATTGTAAGAGGAAGTTTCAAAGACTTCAGTTCAATTTTCAGACATTAGTAAGCACAGAGTTTCATTTTAGGGATTCTAAGCAGTTTTTCTGAGGCCTTCATATTGAAATTATTTAGTATTGAATTAAATTAAGGAATATATCGCAATATAAAGTTTGGCCACATCGTCCAGCACTGATTGGTAGCCGAGGCCTTAAGGATAGAGGGAGCTTGGTCACTGGTTTGATCTCCTGAACCAGCAGGACATGGCTGAAGTGCCCTTGAACAAGGCACCTCACCCCCAAATGCTCCCCGAGTACCGCATGAGCCGCCCACCGCTCGTGTGCTCACTAGTGTGTATGTGTGCGCACTGCATGGATGTGATGAAGGTGGATGCCAAATTCCAATGTGAGTAGTAGCACTGTGGTGAAAGTGGGTTCTTCCTTCCTTCCTATGGAGTGGTAAAACATCCAACGTAGCATGTAACTGGTGATTTATTTTAATAAACAGTTACCCCAAGGATTTTTAATTCATTACCATCCCAAGGCAAACCAGAGAATACGTTCCCAGTCAAAACATGTGTCCATGTGTTCACTTCTAGGGTCGGGTACCCTTCGTGGTTCCTGATAAGGTGACGTGGCCGCAGCTGTGCGAAGCCCTTAATATGAAGTATAAATCTGAGGTGCAGAGTGACCGTGGGCTTTCTGAAGAGAACCTAGTCTTCCTGGCTCAGAAAGCCTTCAGCAGTAACAACCCTGAGGATTACAGGAACATGACCATTACGTGGTCCCAGTTCAACAGGGTAACTTTTTTACTCTTACTTTCTTTATTTTTAAATGTTTTACTGAAATGAGCCAGTTTGTAATGAAATTCTGGTCTGTGTACACTGGCTGTATGTACCCAAAAACATAGGGGTGGGAGGAGACTTCAGTGGTGCCCCCTTCAACATTTGGGGCCCTACGCACAGTACGTGATCCTCGTATGCGGAGCTCTGGCCCTGCACGTGGTGACACTACAAGTCATTTTTGTTTTGATGTTGATCAGTTTGGCTTGTATCTTATGAGCAAGTGAAGCACAGTAACAATCCATTTTTTAGTAGTTTTGGCACTGTGGGGGGGGGATGCTAAGTCCTGCTGGAAAAGGAAATCAACATCTCCATAAAGCTTATCAGATGGAAGCATGAAGTGCTCTGCTAGATGTCGACTTTATACTTGATAAAACACAGTGGACCAACACCAGCAGATGACATGACACCTCAAACCATCACAGAAACTTCACACTGGACTTCAAACACCTTGGATTTTGGGTCTCTCCTCTCTTCCTCCAGACTCTAGAACCTTGATTTACTTATTAAACTTAACGAAATATTCTAATGATTTGAGATTCTGGTTAAGCCAAACTGATTAACATTAAGAAGGCATAAAATTGGGCCCCGAGTGGCTAAGTGAACTAAGGCGCTGCCACTATGATCCAGGGATTGCAAGTTTGAATGGTTGAGCACAAGGTTAAAGAGAGAAAGATTTTTTGTTTAGGTTTTTTTTATACCTCAGAGTTGGCTTTTTAACTAAATAATAAAAAAAAAAAACAGGAATAGCAATGACCAAATAAATACTAATTGACTGCATGAGAATTTTAAAGGAGCCAGATTAAAAACAAATTAGTAAAAGTGTTTAATGAACTTTAAGACCGCCTTATTGATAACAAAATGATTCTCTCTGCAAAATCATCTAATCTGCTGTATGTTCTGCTGTTTTAACAGGAGAGTTTACCGGGTAGGAACTTTACTTTCTGGCAGTGGTTTGATGGCGTCATAGAACTTATGAAGAAACATCTCAAGGCTCACTGGAATGATGGGTAAGACTCCGCTTTATAGAGTTTTCTATTGGAAAATAAAAGCTGAAACATTCTTACCAAAAGTTATTTAAAATAGTTTTACTTTCCACAAAGAATAGTTTATAAAATACAGTGGATTTTGACTTTTATTTTTTAAATTCTTACTGAAACTACCAGGCTGATTTGGCTCACAAAGGGAAAGCTATAGTAGATAACTCGAGCGGTTTTCAACATTTTTCAACTTAATTTAAGGCAGGCAGTCAAGATATATGTTGTAATAATAATATTAATAATAATAATAATAATAGTAGTAATAATAATAATAATAATAATAATAATAATAATAATAATAATAATAATTATTATTATTATTATTATTATTATAATAATTAAAATAATAAATAAAATAAAATAATAATAATAATTATTATTATTATTATTATTATTATTATTATTATTATTATTATTATTTATTTATTAGAATTTTTTTCTTTATTATTTATTTATTTATTATCATGTATAATTATACCTTTTTTTAAAGTGTCAGTTTTCACATATAGCAAACAAGTCCTTCAACTTTGCTTTCAATATGTTATCTAAAGCAGAACGTGTGTGTGTGTGTGTGTGTGTGTGATCCTGTTGCAGAGCGATCCTGGGGTTCCTGAATAAACAGCAGGCTCAGGACATGCTCTTATCTAAACCGAACGGCACCTTCCTGCTCCGCTTCAGTGACTCTGAGATTGGAGGCATCACCATTGCATGGGTTGCAGAGAATCCCAACAAAGCAGGTACAGTCAGAGTCAAAGCAGGTAGTAATCAATCACCTGATCAAAACGGGTATAAACAGTCAGTGAAACAATTAAACCTGGTTTAAACGATCAATAAAACGGGTAGAACAGATCAGTCAATTAATTAACAGGTGTAAACAGTCAGTTAATCAATAAAACCAGGTATAGGCAGTCAAAACAGGTGGAATCAGTCTTCATCAGTATAGTCAGTGTGTCGTCACAGCAAGTGCTTTCAGTCCACCTGCGTCTGTCAGCCAATCAGTCAAATTAATCCACTTACAAATGTTTACGTTTTTGCTGCTTTTGGTTCTTTTCCATTTTAGTACTAAAATACAACTCTGTCCCTGTTCTCTCTTTTTTTATTTTTCCTTTTTTTTTCTTTTCTCTTTCTTTCTCTCTTTTTTTCTTTCTTTCTCTCCCTCTTTTTTCTCTTTCTTTCTCTCCCTCTTTCATTTTTCATTCTTTCTCTTGCTCTTTCTTTCTTTTTCTTTCTCTCTTTTTTCTTTCTCTTTCCCTCTCTTTCTGTCTTTCTTTTGTTTTCTGTTGTAGGAGAGAGAATGGTGTGGAATTTGATGCCCTTCACCACTAAAGATTTCTCCATTCGCTCTTTGGCTGACCGTATCAGTGACCTGAACCACCTCCTGTTCCTTTATCCCAGCCAGCCTAAAGATGAGGTTTTCTCTCGTTACTGCACCCCTCCAAACTGTACGTCAGTGCTGCTGTTGCTAATATTACTGTTCTTAAAAGATAAAGAGTGTAATACACATCGTACAAGAGCTGAGTGATGTGAGGAAAAACATAAACGTAGGTGCAGCATATTAACATGGCATCAGAGAACCTTTGATGTTACAGATGGTGGCATCAAGTTACTTTGGACTATTGACATGTTTTTATTTGTTCAATCACATTTGGATCTGTTGCTCAAAGCACAAATTGTTTTTGATTAGAGAGCTCAAGTGTGTATCGTAGCCTTCCCCGTTAACAGTAATGTAAACGCTAAAGACTAATATTTGAAATATATTTGAAACGTGTACAGGTCTGTTCACATCAAGATTTCCATTTTAATACATCATCCTTCTGTTGTGTTGATCTGCAGCGAAAGCTGTGGGCGACGGCTATGTCAAACCCGAGATCAAGCAGGTGGTTAAAGTAGAGTAAGTATGTTTTGGCTGAAATATAACAAGCAAAACATAACTTCATACATACACTCACTGGCCACTTCATTAGGTACACATACCTTTTGTATATAAATTCACTCTCAATGTTCTCATCTCCACTGAGCATACATAGTTCTACAATTACAGACTGTAGTCCATCTGTTTCTCTGTATGCTTTATTAGCCTCTTTTCACCTGTTCTTCAGTGGTCAGGAGCCCCACAGAGCAGCTATGATTTGGGAGGGGGATCATTCTCAGCACTGCAGTGACCTGTTGCTTTATGGGTTACTAAAACAGACTTAACGTCTAAAATAAGAGTATGTACAGTTATACTCAAGGCTCTTAGTGTGGACTGTGTATTGGCAAGAACCTGTAGGTACATTATGCATCATGACACAGGTTACAATTCACTATATTACAATACTTTAAGCAGAGTTATATATTACAATTTAAATGTAATTTTAGGAAGACAGCTAGGTTTGTAATGCTAAAGTTCATCCGCCTCAAGTTAGTTAGTTAGTTCAGATTCCGGTCATGCTGCTCACCTCGAGAGGGCCTGAGAGAGCAAAAATTAGCCATGCTCTCTCTGGGCGAGAGGCTGGATGGCTGGCTCAGATGTTTACTGATTGGTCCATCAGAGCTGGGGATCCTGCGCTTTCCTCCGAGAGCGTTGGCTCCCCAGTGACGGTGTATCAGTGGTAGTTCGGAAAGAGGTGGTGGCCGCGTTGGAGGAGGCCTGTGCTTGTCTTCGCCCTCCTACAGTCAGGGACATTGCAAAGTGATGGGAAGAGGCCTAACGGATGGGATGAGTTAACATGGAGGGGAAAAATTGGCAAATAATCATTTTAAAAACATACAATTATTTAAAAAAAGAAGTTAGAGGTGCATGCTTACATTACTTTTCTCCATTGGACTGGAAAAGGCTAATGGATGAATATATATAACAACACTTATCTAGTGGTCAGGGGTTTAAACACAAAATGAAACACCAATTTTTACTTTTAAACTATTAATGACAAAATTCAGTCTTTTTGAGAATCAATACAGTATCACAAATTATAATATTGTGATACTCAAGTGTGTCATTTTTTGACATCCTACTGTTTCAGCACCTTAAGTGAAGACATCAATCCTTTGTGGTGATTTTTGATCTAAAACTTCTGGTCCTCACAGTGATGTTATGAATAATTTTCTGTAATCTCTCCATCAGGTTTTCGTCTCCCAATTCTGACCAGTCTGCTGGAAACTCCTCCTTCATGGATCATACCACTTCACCAACCGTCAGTCAACCAAACAACTTCACAATCTACCCTCCCATGTAAATATTTATTCACATTTATCAAGTGTTTTAATGAATTGGCAGCAGTGCTGTGTGGATGTTTTTCCCAAATGTAAAGTCTGCAGTGAAATTCGGTTGTAATATTTGTTTTTGTACTGTGACTGATCACAGTTGGAGTGTGCTGATGAGGAAAGGTGGTGGAATGGAGACATTTTAATGCAGTACTGTGAAGACACTTTCATACTAACGGCGTTTTCACACCTGTAGTTTGTTTCTCTGGTCTGAATCAGAATGAGTTTGTTTAACTTGGAGCGTTTTTTCCGCTGTTTGGTTTGAAGTTTTGGGTTGAGGGTTGAGCTGGATACTCGTTTCAGGCGAGTATTTGGTACGGATAAAGCATTTTTGACGAGTACGAGCTTGATATGAGTAAAACTCCTCAATATCTATGCTTGTGGTGAAGGAAAATCCTAATTGGGTAACTGACTTTCTTCACGATCTGTGATTGACCAGTCACACACAGCGTCCACCCCTCCCTATACAGACATGTCTCTGCAGCTCTCGCTCTCACTCCCTCTCACACGGTCACTCAGTCTCTGTCTCACACACACACACACACACACACACACACCTTAATCAACATTGTTTAACTTTGTGTGGGAAAAAAATGCTAAGAACTATAGGTAGTATAAATAAATAAATAATTGAAAGGAAAAAAAATCTGTTTGATCATAAAATAAAAAAGGAAGTTGAGTTGTATGACAACTCTTGTTCATGCATACTTAGTAGTTCATAATTTCCTACTGCATGAGTTGTATTCATTCATGCACTTAAACATATTAATGTTCTGAGTTTATAAAAAACTTGTTCTGTAAATGGTTCTCTTACTTTTGTGATCAAAAACACTGATTTGAATCTCAATTTTGAGGCTGTTCTGTAAATAGTTTTCATATAAACAATACATATAGCAACCTCTGATCAATCCATATCAATTTCAGACTTAAAATAATGTACCGATTTAAACCCCACCCACTTCTGGTTAAACCACACCCAATTCAGGTTTAGGTCCCGCCCACTCTGAGTACAGATACAGATTCAGATAGTGGTGTACTCGCTCATCCCTGACATTTACCTACAAATGTAATGTGTAACTCGGGGGGTGTCAAACTCCAGTCCTGGAGGGCCGGATTACTGCACAGTTTGGTGATTTCTCTGCTCTGACCCTACAATTAAACCTGCTCATTATCTGCTGAGCTGAATCAGGTGTGTTTGATCAGGAAGATCACCAAATTCTGCATGAATCCGGCCCTCCAGGACTGGAGTTTGACACCCCTGGTGTAAGTAATTGTAAGGTGCTCTAAGGGAATGTGTGCTAAATAATATATAGGTAAACAACCCCTATACATTAGAAAAGTTGTGTGATTGCATCTATAGCATAAGCCCCTCCCCTCACCATGATTTACTCTGATAGGCTGCACCCATGTACCTAGTTTGATCAGCAACAGTGGTTTGCATGATGTATTGACGGTTTTTCAGTGCTGTATTGAAATCCTTACACCCTTATTGAGCGTGTGTGTGTGTGTGTGTGTGTGTGTGTGTGTGTGTGTGTGTGTGTGTGTGTGTGTGTGTGTGTGTGTGTGTGTGTGTGTGTGTGTGTGTAGGAGTGATCCTATGTTGGACCCTGAAGGAGAGTTTGATTTGGAGGAAACGATGGACATGGCCAGGCAAGTGGAGGAGTTACTGCGCCAGCCAGCAGAACCCCAGTGGAGTGGGCAGCAGTCATGACCACTCACCTGGAAGCTCCCTGGCGTCTCGGCTCAACTACAGAAAACACCCTAAGGGGTTTCATTCCATTTTATTTTTCAAAGTTTTAACATGTGAAAGTTCTAAAACAGCCCATTAACGTTTATAACGACT
>BRDA01004621.1:0-13854 GCA_036984385.1 Crenuchus spilurus
GTAAAAAATACAGTGATATTGTATCACTGTATTTTTTACGGTGAAAAAATGGCAACCACAGCTGCCAGTTTTTCACCGTAAATTTGACAAGATTTTTTTTACAGTGTAGATTCAGTAGAGTTGCCGCAATCAAAAGTATCATAATGTTTAGAAATAAACTCCAATTTAAAAATCTATTCTAAACTTTCAATACATTCAAATATAAATAAGTGTAACAATTTAACACTGTATTTTGCTGACAAACAAATTCTGTATGAATTACAGAGATTATACTAAAAAGGCAGACTAACAGATATAATAGACAAACTGTAAAAAAAAAAAAAAGTGTTCTATTAAATGCATATTGGGCATTAAAGACAATGGTGTGTTTAATTTATAGCCAGAGTGTTGCTTTTGTATTGAGTATCATGATACTACACTTGGTATCAGTATCAAAATCAAAATTCTGGTATTGTGACAAACCTAATGCTTTGATACATTTTTGATAGCATAGAGTAACTATAGCTTATTTGTAGGACCAAATAAAGACAAGCTAGAAATTCAAATCAGTGCCTGACTCAATTTGAAAAAAAAATGCTCTGATTATTACAGAGACTTGTCAAATTTCTAAGATCAGGAGCACTTAATAGATGACATGACTTAGTATTGTTCATTTTTGTCTTGACTTTTTGTGTTTCTGTTTTCCCTGATGTTCTCATTTCAATATGAGCAGCTTACACTACTTATAATCTTTTGCCTGTATATCTATTATTCTGAAACATTCAAGACAAAGGCATTACAACTGATGTACTATTGTTATTACTATTGTTGTAAGAGCATGTTTAGTGGCTTGTGATGTGTGGCCTTGGGGACTATGGCCTTGTATCGTTACTGGTGTTGCCTTCATTTATAATTCACTCTGCAGAGAGTACTAGGCCAGGAACTATCCATTATTCAACACAGCTTTAGATACGTATTTCTGTGTCACACATGACCAGGGAGAGGGGGAGAAAGAGAGGGGGGCATGGAGAGATAGAAAGAGAGAGAAGGAGTGAGACATAAAGAGGGACAGAGAAAAGAGATAGAGGGGAGAGACATTGAAAAGAGGCGAGGGGGAGACAGAGAAGATGAGAGAGAGAGAGAGAGAGAGAGAGAGAGAGAGAGAGAGAGAGAGAGAGAGAGAGAGAGAGAGAGAGAGAGAGAGAGAGAGAGAGAGAGATCAGTCTGTTAAAGCATTAAATGAGCAATACTACCATTGGAATTGCCTTTAAATCTTCAACAGCTGCCTTTAACTTTTACAATTTTTTTTTTATTTTATAATTTTATTACAATAAGACACTGATCTGTTCGACGTCGTGATAAATAAATTCAAAATAAATGTAGAGACTTTTATTTTGAAAACCAGCATCACTTCTGATGCAGTTTTCTCTGAAGGACAAACACGAGGGGCAGGTCTTCATTATGCTCTTGTTCTGAATGTTATAGTTTGGGTCATATATGTAAAATGAGTAATATAAAGTTAGGGAGTGTGTGTCTACGTCTGTCTTTGTTTCACGGGACTGTGGGAAAAACAGGTGCACCGTGTTTACAGCTTATTAAGAAAGATTACAGCACCGTTTCACAACAGGACAATATTTCCAGCAGAACAAGACGAAGAACAGCGGCAGACATCGCCGCAAAGCTACGGCGTGAAAAAGAGAAAAAGACAGCTGAGGTTGGTTAACGTTATATTTACTTTTTATGAAAACACGTTTCTAAAAGCTCCATTTGTTTATGTCCCACCTACAATATGCTCCGTGTTTCCCTTTTCTCTCTCCAAAGGTTCCGGTGTCGGCTCTACAGAGAAGCGTTTTAGAGCTCAAGCGGGTCACACAGCAGCTACAGTCTGTCCATCCCAATGTTTTTGCAAAAGCACTTTTTAGGAGCATCCTTTACCAAGACCAACACCTTATCGCTATAAACAAGCCGTATGGAGTTCCTATTTACAGTAAGTGACTAACCCAGTAGTGTCCATTTCTGATACTTTCACCCTTGTGTTGTCTTAAAGGTAAAAAAAAAATGACCCACAACTATGTTTGCCAGGAGAGAAAACCCCAACTTTCAACTATTTATTATATTTATTTACTATTACATTATTATGTTCTTCAAAAGTATATATTAACGTCTATACAATATTTTGGAAACAATAATAACAAACCTTTATTTTAGTCAAGCAAACAGCTATGGCAGGTGTTGTAATGTAAATGACTGATGTCCATTGATTAAATGATGTCTTTCTACACTGTTAAAGAGGGAAAATGCAAAGTTTGTAATGAATGACACATTGTTTCTTTGTGCAAAATAGATTTGAGGTTTAAAATGTAGTAAGACTACACAAGGGTTACATTTCCTTTGTTTTATTTTTGATTACCTGAACAAAAAGCTAAGAAATGTTGTAACACAGTAAAACTCATAGCTACAAAGTAATTTTCCATCCATCCTTCCATCGTCTTCTGCTTTTCTGTATCTGGGTCACTGGGAGTAGCAACCCAAACAAAGTAGAGCAGACGTCCCTCTCCCCTATTCATTTGGTTGCAGGGGCTTTTCTTTTTTAGTAAACCAATGGAAAGTCTGATGTTGACTGAGAATAAAAGTGATGGAATAAATAAATAAAGTATATAATGGATATTGTAAGTACAGCTATTCATGTATAAAAAGCATGCCAAGGTCAATCAAAACATGTTTTACTGTATGTAGTTGTTGGATTTGTTAATGTTAAGGGCATAATACGTTTCGGTATAATGACACAGGCCTGACTGTTACAAAATCCTAACCTCTGGTTATTCCTGCAGACACTGAAGGCATCAGAAACAGTATTACAGGAAGTTTACCAGTCTTGGCTAAGATAATTAACAACACGAAGGACGATTCTCGGTTACATCTCTGTTATAATCTGGAGAAAGAAACCACTGGGGTCCTGCTGCTAGCCAGGACAGAGGAGACGTATGAACGAGTACAGAATCTGATCAAAAGTCATCAAATGGAGAGGAAGTACATGTAAGTAATTTTACAGCAAAGCCTGCACTTTTGTGCCGGGCCAGACTGAGGTTGTTCATAGTATGAATGAAGATTAATCAGTGCAATTCATTCTTGGTCAGAAAACATGGGAGAAGAAAAGTATTGTGCTTTTCTGAAATAGGAGCTTGATGTGGGATGTAAATAACATTTCAAAGAGTACTGTTACTTGGTCCATTCAGCCCATGGAAGTTAAACAGAAATAAACCCTTTTTATTTACTGTTCTTTTGATGGAAAACTAAATATATTTGCATACACAGTTATATCAGAATATTATGACCACCTTCCTAATAGTGGGAATAACGGCCCTTGGCGGAGTGTTCGCTCAGTGGTGATCCCTGACACTTTCCTCATCCTGTGTTCATTATAGAGGTTAACTGGTCCACTGTGGTGTGTTGTTTGCTCTGTTAAATTTGCAGGAGTTCTCGTTTCCCTCTGGCATCAATGGCCCATAGAGCACAGCTGTTATGCTGTTGGGAGGCTTAGTGTACAAGACGTCCATTCTCAGTACATCTTCACTACAGCAGCTCTAGAACTGAGTTGGTGGTTTCTGAGAATCACAGAATTATGCCCTTTTGGACATCAGTCTTGTTCTTTGCCCATGATGATCATTTTGCACTCTGCTGCGACTGACTAGTGTGCTCACTTATTTATAGATGTAGTAAACCCCGTCACATTTGTGACGTCCTGGGCCGGGTTTTTTCCAAATCAGGATTGCTCATTATAATCTGATATGTGCATATCCGCTTATTCAGCTTACAACAGTTTGACCAATTCACTTTGATTTTGTGAGGGTTTCAGGCTTTATTACTGTCACAGAATAGGGCAACCAATCAGAAAAGAGATTATTTGCACTGGGCTTAAAGGAACAGTAAAAAAAAACACTGCTTAATACTAAGGGACAGGAGTTAGAAAATGGTCATAACTTAAGTTTAAAGTATATAAACTCGCACAAATCTCACAAGTGGACCTCAGAATAAAAAAGAGTAGTAATAAAAATAAATAAATAAATAAATAAATAAAATGACAATAAAATAATAAAAATAATATGATAATATTAAATATATAATAATAAAATAATACATTTTATAAACTAAAAAAATACAGGAAACAGCTTTTTAAAGTTCTTTAAGGATGTGAAAATACCAACATAAAATATTTTTTCTTTGATTGTACAGGGTGGTCACTGTTGGCGTCCCTGTTCCTTCTGAAGGCGTGATAGACATCCCCATTATTGAGAAGGAGATTACAGGACCCCAACCTCATTTCAAGGTGACTAAATCTTTAGGACGGTTTACGAGACACACCATACCATACGATGACCAAATATTTGTACATCACCATTTTAATGAGTGCATTCAGTGCACACACAGCTTGTAGGAAAATAATGCAAATATAACAAGAGTCTCTGGAGCAGATAAACAGGAGCCTACTGGCATCATGTCTAATGCCAGGCGAGGGCTACAGGTGTACAAAGCCCTCCGGCATTGAGCTGTGGAGCAGTGGAATTGTATTCTTTGGAATGATGGCGCTATGGACGGTACTATGCACGTAAGAGGTGACGAATACTAGGAATCAGGAGGATGAAGGATAGAGGTTCCGCTCACTAGCCTCCTAGTTATTGACTGTTAACCATGTGAAGTCCTTTGTGTAGCCTATTGGCAGTGGGCATAAAAGATCTCCTAAATCTTTCAGTCCTGCAGTGCAGTGAAATTAGACGTCCGCTGAGACTGCTTGTTCACCTCACTAGTGTGTTGTGTAGAGGATGGTTATCATTGTCCATAATAAGCTGTTTTTTCCTCTTTGTGCATCTATCCACTAGTACCATCTTTTACCAGTCTGTCCAACTGCATAATGTCTTTCTTCCTTACACTGTAAATATATATTTCTAATGCTTCCTCAGATGGGACTGAGTCCACTATACAGACCGAATGAGGAAGGAGATGGACTGACGAGAGTCAGAGCTCATCGGCAAGCCCACAGCGCCGTCACACAGTACAGAGTGCTGGACAGCAGTTCAGGCTGCAGCTTGTTAGAGCTCCAGCCAGTTACAGGTACTGCCTGGAGATAACGGCACAGCTTTTAGGAGCAGACTCCTCTTGTTGCATGAATACTCTTGACTAATATTGACTCATATTTATTAAATTATTTAAGATAATCGTGCTGATCCAGTAATATATACTGTCCATGTAACACTGACTATACGTGAGACCTGATCCTAGCTCAGCGTTCTTACTCTGATATGATAAATATGGGCCTCCAATCAGATTTTTTATCAATATTTGTATTGTTTGTATATTACATAAATGCAAATCAAAGAGTCCTCATGTGTCAAGGTCTTCACAGCAGTGATTCGTGTGCATGTTGTCCCTGACTCAGACTATGCTGGGCTTAATTACAATGACGTGTGTTACTTACAATGTGCTGCGCATGAAGAGCATCAGTGCTTACTTAGCAAGGATGCTGATCTAGGATTGGCACCTCATCTATAAAGTTACTCTGAACTTTGATCTTAAATGTGCAAAGTTATTGCAGACCAGTCTAGACTAGTCTGTGTGTAGGTATATTGCACAGTACACATTTTCTAATACCATTCCAATATTTTTCCCACTATGCCTTAAAATGAGCTATTTACACAGTCATATCAGAATATTATGATGAACCGTGACTTGGCACGGGACATCTCAAGTGCCATGTGACAGGGTTTACTGTAAAATGGTCATGGTCAATGGACGTGATTTGACTGATGTTCAAAAAGGCATGAGATAATATAGTACCAGTTTTAGGGTGGTAACTTTGTAGGATGTTCTAGAGCTGCTGTATTGAAGGTGTAACAGCACCACAGGCCATTGATGCCAGAGATGAACAAGGACAATCAACACACCACAGTTGGAATGGGCACACCTTTGGATACCTAATATAGTCCATGCCATGATGTCTCCCAAGTGTCATCCGAGCCCTGGATGATAGTTGGTCATAGAGCTGGGCAATATGGCCAAAAATGTTATCACGATAATTTTTTCTATATTGATCAATGTTGATAATTATCACGATATAAAATTTTCTAACATTGTCATAGTTTTAAACAACACCTTTCTAAAAACATCAGACTAAATACATGAAATGTTACTATTTAAAATATTAAAATGTTTATTGCCAGAACATAATATTGTAGCGTCATTTGGACGAGAAAGACGTTTACAGTCGTTTTATTTTTGAAACTTACAATGACTGCTGTCGGCCGCAGCCACTCCAACATAACAGGCTAAAGAGCCAAGCTAACAGGCTAATGGCTAGCACTCCGGCTGGCACACACACAGCGAGCCCCCCTCCTTCTCACACAAACATACGAGCACACAGTGACCTCGTGCTCTCTCGCCCCGCCCCACTACGCTCTCCTCCAATCCCACGCTTGTCTTAAACACAACAGTGCATTTTGGCGGCGCTGGTGAGGAGGAGCTAACAAGCAGCTGTATTAGACTTCTGAACTCGCTGTCAAGCTGCTTAGACGTGAAATGGAAACAAACGTTAATGCTTAAGAATTCTGTTGTCCCGGCTTATCATCGTCATCGAGGGAAAAATTATCATGAAAAAAATCGATATCGTTTTATTGCCCAGCACTAGTTGGTCATAGTATTCTGATATAACCATGCATGATTGATGATGACCACCATAATTGAAGTACCTAAAAACATTGTACTACATTTGTATTCCACAAAAAGAAATAAACAGCTGATAGCATGACATTTCAAGCTACATTTCCTGATTTATGTGTCTAATGATGTAGCTAATACGCCGCTGAACTGTGTGTTGTGTCTGTTTTAGGAGTAAAACATCAGCTGCGGGTCCACATGGCGCTGGGTCTCGCCTGCCCTATTCTGGGAGATCATAAGTATTCCCAGTGGAACAAGCTTGCTCCACAGGTACGTGACTATAAAGAAGCGAATGACATTTGAAAAAGTATTTTTGAGAAATTGACCAAATCTGCAAAATAATTTTTAAAAAGTTTAAACAGCATATTTACTCTGGAGAGTCAAGCTGGATTAACTGTTTAGCAAACTAACTAGCGAGTGGATTAAACTTCTGAGGAAAGGGGGTCAATGTGGCTGACGTTTTTGACCAGAGGATTGCGAGTTTGAGTCCCAGACATGCTGCTTTGCCATCAGCAGTCCTGAGAAAGCAAAACTGGCAACCCTCTCTCCCCATCACTCTTACTGCAGTGCCCACCAGCTCAGGTGTCTGTTGTCTGATGCATTAGAGCTCGGGATTCTGTGCTTTCCAACAAGCACATTGGCTCCCTAGCGATGATGTATCGTTGGCAGTTTGAAAAGGAGGTGGAGGCTGACTTCACATGCATCGGAGGAGGTGTGTGCTAGTCTGCACCCTCCAAGAGTCGGGAGAGTCCTAGTGAATGGGAGGGTTATTTGGCAAGTCAAACATTTGGCTGAAAATTGAGTTAAGAAAAAGTGACAAAAAACTAGCATAAAGGGACACTCTGGCAGCATCCAGAAATGTCTACTACTGCTCCTTCTGCCCTCCTACTACTTACGGCGGTAATCATGGAAATGGGACTGTTGAAGCCATTAAAAAAACTCAGCTTATCACATTTGTTTGAAAGCATGCTGCAGCCTATTTAATACCATTCTGTCCATGTAACAAAATTATGAATGTAGAAACAATGACAGTCTGACAGCTTTCACTCAAATCAAGGCTAAACTAATACTCATTGCATGATCAGTCATGATTTGTCTGGGGATTAAACCGGCGACCTTCTGGTCACAGGACCAGATCTCTAACCACCAGGCCACTGCTGCCCCTTACTTTCTGGGTATGTGTGCAGTGATGTCACTATGAAATCAGTTAAACACTTCCTGGGTAGCAAATTCTTGTATATCATCCACTCAGAGATGCATTGGTAATAATCTAAAGCAACTTTAGTGTCACCAAATGAGTTTCCAGGTAAAGGAGGAGAGGAAGAGGATTGAAAAGAAAAAGCAGTAACTTTCCAGATTCGGCCTCTGTCCAGATAGGGAAACCCCTGTTTTGATGATGCATCCTGATGATGGAATTGACATTTTGGAGCCACAGGAAGTGTTTTGGGCTCTTTTTTGCTAGTTGTTTTATATGCAGATGGTACAAAAAAATCCATTCCATCGCAGTTTTTCATAGATTCCTCCCACGTCAAGATTCATCTTTGAAGTTTGCATCACATAACAGTCTGCTGACACAGCAAATTCACGGTATTAGCAGAATAATGGCACAAATACTTTGTGTGATTAAGGTTTTTATATATTTGTAAATAAGTATGTGCAGTCATACATCAAATTAGAATACTCATTTTATATTCTTTACACATTAAACACCTTTTATGCCTGATTTTCTGTGTTGATCAGTATGGCTTGTAGCTCATGAAAGTCAGAAATGCAGCATCTCAAATTATTAGAGTACATTATTATTCACAGAGTATAAATACTGTGTACCTCTAATATCAACACTCCTGAACCAGAGACAACAGAAGTGTTTTATGTGGACTAAGGAGAAAAGAACTGTTGCTCAGTGGTCTAAAGTCCTCTTTTCAGATGAAAGTCAGTTTTGCATTTTATTTGGAAATCAAGATCCTAGAGTCTGGAGGAAGAGTGAAGAGACACTGAATCCAAGGTGTCTGAAGTCCAGTGTGCAGTTTCTGCAGTCTGTGATGATTTGAGGTGCCATGTCTTCTGCTGTTGTTGGTCCAAAGTCAACACAGCCATCCACCATGACATTTTAAAGCACTTCATGCTCCCATTTGCTGATAAGCTTTGTGTAGGCGCCAATTTTCAAGCTATAAGCCATATTGATCAACATCAAAACAAAAAAAGCCTTGAAATATCACCTTACATATGCATATAAATGACATTTGGGTGATTCTCTGAATTTGGTGCACTTTGGGTACTCTGGTTACTGAAAAATTGGCCACAAAAACTGCTTCTAAACATTGCATCTGATGGACTATTTCAGCCTCTCAGAAAATAAGTTTTTATACTCGAATCGAAATGTTTTTGGCATGAAATCACAAACATTATATTTCTTTGTATTTTTTGTTATGGGGTTGAATGTAAAGGGATTGAAGATTTTAGCTAAAAGTAGCCACATGACCACATTAGCTAGGGTTTGGAGCACCATATAGAATGGGGGAAAACAAGAAATTAATTTATTTTTCTAAGACAATTGTTTGCTTTTTCCCCAAACAATAAAATATTATTTATTCACGTAACAGTGTTGAAAGGTTGAGCTTGACTATGTCAATCTGACAATAAAAACAATGAAATATAGGTAAAAAAGTATTCTAACACTTACCTCTCTTTACAGTGTAAGGGGGGGATATTGAGTGATGTCACTTCCTGGGTGCTGAGGAAGTTAGACTGAACCATTATTTTTAATAAGGGGGGATTGGTATACTGTTACAGGGTTGAAGAAAAAATTGAGGGACATGATTAAATAGTTCTATGTTATGAATAATTCCTGTATTTTTCTCATATATCTTTTATTTAGGTGAAAGTAGACAGTCAAATGATTATATCAGCAGAAAAAACTTGGTTAATGGCTATTTTTATTGGTTTTATTTTAAATGAAAACGTAACTTTGGTCAGTGGGGACATACTAATTGGGCTGACCTCTATGCCTCAGCAACCCATAAAAGTTTTCAAAACAATTTTTAAAGTATGTTTGGTGTGTTACAATGCAAAGAAAAATTTATTTTTCCATTTCATGTTTTAAAATGCATTTTGTGGTTTACTTTATATGAAAGTCTTTGAGGTAAACCTGTAGGACACAAAGTGCACCAATTTCAGAGAATTGCCCATTTTCTTGTGATATTCTGTTTTGATGTATGACTGCACATGAAGCTAGCACCGAATTCCCATAAAGCATCATTGAGTGAAATTAGTTGTGCAAGTAGCAAGGTACTCTTTAAGGTATAAGGTGATACGGCACCTGTGACACCAGGAACTAAACCCAAAGTTCCCGTAAGCATAAAGGCCTTAAGCTCGTCTTAGCTCCGAGTGTTCAGATGATACTCCCTCTACCATGACTACCAGTGAACTTCTGGGGCTCAACCATTTCACCTTGAGTGTAGCATTTTCTTGAGACGTGACTTTGCGGTCATGCTTGGAAGACCAAACGTATGCATGTCTCATGTTTCTGCCTGTAGAAGTTGCCGGAAGGTGTGCTGTGGAGGCTCGGGCTGGAGCAGAGCAAAACCCGATACCTCCCTCTCCACCTCCATGTCCGACAGATTATCCTACCGGGAGTCAAGGGTCAGGGTGACCTCACCGTATCCTGCCCGCTTCCCAAATACTTCACAGCGACTCTAAAGAAACTGCAGATCCCGTTGCCTGAGAAGCCGTAGCAGCTCTGCCATTTTCCTGGATTGGCCTGGATAATGACTGGTGTACAGGAACACTGTACCTCAAATTAACACAAGACACACTGAGTGTATGACAGGGGATTTACAAATGGTTGATACTGATCCAGGTTCTCAAGTATCATGCTTTGTCTCAGCTGTATATTAAATGTCACGTTTGAGTAGTCACACATGAATAAAAATTAATATTGTGAAAAATTTTGAAGAATATTTCAAATTCATTACATGTAAAGTAACATTTCAAGCCTTTTTGTTTTAATGATGATCAGGATGGCTTAATAGCTCTTCCGTTGACAGCCTAATCAGAGTAAATTCATGGTCATTAAACCATTTGGTAGTAGTTTTATCACTGTTTGCAGGTGCCAAGTCCTGCTGGAAAAGGAAATCAGCATCTGCATAAAGCTTGTCAGCAGATGGAAGCATGAAATGCTCTAAAATCTCCTGGTAGGCAGTGGTTGGCTTTGAACTTGATAAAACACTGAACCAACAGCAGCAGGTAACATGGCACCTCAAATCATCACAGAAACTTCACACTGGACTTCAGACACCTTGGACTGTGTCTCTCTCCACTCTTCCTCCAGACTCTGGATTTTGATTTCCAAATAAAATGCAAAATTTACTTTTATCTAAAAAGAGAACTTTGGAGCACTGAGCAACAGTCCAGTTTTGGTTCTTCTTAGTCCAGGTAAGACACTTCTGATGATGTCTCTGGTTCAGGAGTGTTGATATTAGGGCTGTGGTAGTTGTATTTACTAAAAATTGCAGTGAAATGTAACCGTTTGAGATGCTGCATTTTTGATTTTCACAAGTTATAAAGCCATATAATTAAAACAAAAGACAAAATATGTTGATTTACATGTTTGTAATGAACATAAAATGAAAATTTTTTTAAATTTAAAAATTTGTAACTTTTTCCTGCTTTCCTTGATTTTGCTTGCTCTTGGTAACATGGATGCTTATTAACTTTCCTAATATTTCATAAAGCCGTGTACTCAGCTGAGACAAAATAAAGGAAGGCAGCTGGAAAGGAAGTTTTATTCAACTATTTAGACAATAATGTTGGTCACTACTGTTCCATAACGTAAAGTGAAGCAAACTGGGAGCTCGGCCTGGTTGGAAATCTATGCTACATGGAAAGCTCCTTTTCCTGCTTTAAAAATAAATGTCAAGTTTCAGATTTTTTTATATCACATCATCTTTACTATATCTGTGAAACCAGCTGAGATAGCATCAGTGTTACAAACTGTATCCTCATAACCGTCTTACTTTGGGATGTTTAATGTAATGGGTACCTATGTTTAATATGATACAGGTGTCAGATTTTGTAGGTGTGACTATTTAATAAAAAAAGTAAATCACAAGCAACTACTTTTGCCTTATTTTTTTTTTCCCAAGGCAATATTGCTTCCCATAAAATACAACTGATGAGTCAAAGAAGACAACACACAGTTACAGGGACCTCACTGTACAAAAGGCATGTTCGAAAACACAGGCTCCAATTTGTCAATCTCCAGCACCACTATAATATCAATACATATCAGATTACCATAGATGCATATATAAAAATAAAAACGGAACAAAACAAAAAAGAACAAGAGTCTTTTCCACATTGACTACACTCCTCAAAGTGTGTTGACTGCTCCTGCCAAGTCCTAGTTTGGGGAGGTGATGAGTGTAATGGTTATACAGGAAGATGAATTGATGTATGTGCATCCATGCGACCACCCCATGTTTTGCTGCCAAATAAGGCCTTGCAGCGATGACTCCAGTCTAGTTTCTGTATTACATGCTCCTTAACCCTCTCCAAAAATCAAAATGAGTTGAAAGAAAGGAAAACAAGCAGAGGATAGACATACGATGGGGAGCTACATACTTGACAGAGCCAAAAGCGAGAGGAGAAAAATCACACATTAAGAGGTTAGGTTGTGTCACTCCAGTCAGCTTGTGAACACAGTAAGTAATGTCTTTATTCTAAAATAAAAAAGGCTTATGAGTCCAGTCCAATTCTCAGCTGAAGCTTTGCACATGCTCCAGCAGCAGCCTGGCAGAGGAGGCAAACGAATCAAAAAGGGGAAAAAATAATCACGTGTATAAAATTAATAGACTTATCTGTTTGCAATCTAACCTTTGCAACCTCAATGCCAATCACAACAAGAGGAAATATCAGACCTTCTGCTGTACAAGCTTAATGAAATATTACAAGTAACCTAAGAGGTCAAAGAAACGTCTTGCTAATCAAGCTCCTGTGACTGAACAGACAATGCAGTATTTCTTACCTACCATGTTATTGCAACCTTTAAACTCATAACCATTTAAGTATACAATATTGTGAACATGGACAGCAAAGAAAAGATACCTGGCTAAATTTATCAGGTGGTATACCACTAATATATACCAAGATGACTCTAATGCTCGTCTTTTTTGGGTTAGCTATCGCCTATACACTCTTTAATGGCATATACTCTTTAATGAAGTCGCTCTGCTCCATCCGTTCTGAAAGTTCCTTCCAAACTAAGAACGTGCACTCAGGCTTTTGCAACCATTCAAAACAATAATTCATGGAGCATACTTAGATATTTTATGGAATTTTATGCTGCCTCCTCTGTGAAATAACACACGAGCCACTACTGGCCCCTCACTTCCGCTCTTAAGGAAATACAGAGCGCAAGGAGACAGCAATGGCTGCCAGAGTTCTCTCCTGTAAGTGTACGAGCGACCTGGCCACAGAGAAACGTGAGGACGGAGGAGCTCAGAGGCAGAAACAGTCTTTTCTCCTTTCTCTCCTTCCTAAAACTCGTTCACTGAATGGTGGCCTGCGCAATGGAGATTATTTCCTGGATTTCCCGCACCATCATGATGCGTGTAAGCATGTGTTCCAGTTGCTCGCTTGTGATTGGCTGGGTGGAGTACCATATGGGGCTGTTCGGGGCTACGACAGGCTCCGGTGTCAGGTAATAAGTGTCGTTCCGGCCTTTGGCAGTCTGAGGGCTGAGCAGAGACAGCACGGAGAGAAAATACACACGTTTAAACAGGCAAATCACATCTGATAATCACAATATGCAAATACAACAAATCTGAGGCATTCATCACTAGAAACATTTTATCAAATGACTGCATGCAGGAGAAGAAAATGGATTTATAGTAAAAAAAAAAAAAATTTAAATAAAAAATGGGAGACCCCGCCAGGGAAAACCAGGCCAAAGTCACTCGCCAATTTACTGAGATATCGTGTCAATATCGTGTCACTCACATTAGCGACAAAACTTAGCCACTCAGTATTATTGCTGTAAATGAAAGATAACAGTCGTCGGGAGTCTGACGGTTTCCGGCCTTGCTGTGAATAATGGACTGTGGCCTCGGACAGCATCGGGGCTTGTCGGGGTATACCATGAGGTGGGTCGGTTAGTGTTCGCTCGTT
>BRDA01004621.1:18411-39315 GCA_036984385.1 Crenuchus spilurus
TTTTTCCAGCCACTTCTTGCTACTTGTCCCAAACTTTTTTGGGATTTGTTGACACTGTGAAATTTTGAATCAACATATTTCTCCTTTATATATATATAAATAAAATTCACTCACGGCCAATTGGTGCCAATTTGTTCTGCTCATTCTTGTCAAGCTCTGCGTTTTTGCGCTGAACCCAAAGCCTCCAAGTCTCTAGACCTTCTTCTGGTTTTAGTGAGTTTGGGAGGAGCAGCTCAGGAGGTGCTTCAGCTTGTGGCTCTGTCTCTGCCTGAGAACAGAGATGGAACAAATAAGTGTCAGTGATAATATCAACATTATTTCAGTGGCACAAGTCCATTCCTCCTTAACTCACATTTTGTTTGCCTACTTAAACAAACAAGTTGGCCTGTAATGTGATAATTGTTACCTGCACTCAGTTATCAAAGGTCAGTATCTGAATTGGACTGGACCATCATTAAAAATCAATCAAATCATACTTCAGTTGTTTATGATGTTGTGATCACCCACTACTGCTGAATATAGTGCTGTAATGTTCTTCAATATGTATTTATTATTAACTCGGTATGTAATGTTTTGGCAGGTGATACAGATTTGGAAACACTTTCTGTCATTTGAGTTTAAGATGACAACCTAAGTGCAACATTTCATCAATACAAGGCTGAAGCTGACCCATATCCATATAGCAAAGACTAACCTGTAAGTGAAGCTGCTGTTCCTCAGCCTCAACTTCCTGGCCATGCTGCTGCTGCTGGGGGTCCCATATGTGCAGGGCCTGGGTGGTCCCGGAGTACCCTCCCCCTACGGTCTGTACCGCAACTGGGATATGGATGTTTCCATTCATGAACTGCGCAGGGAACAGCGAGTGCACCACTTCCTCCTGTGTGGTTACTCCAGCACCAGACACAGGCACTGCCACTGCACCAGCGGTCTGGGCCACCATCTTGTCCTTATCTTTATCCAGTGAGACAGGCGAGGTCTGTACCTGTACAGTGCTGTACGCCTCCTGGGGGATAGCGATATGAGCCACGCCTTGCTGCTGTGGGGCTGAATACACTGGAATGGTCCAGGTTTCACCTGCAGGGCCTGTGATGGTGCCCGTGGCACTGTACAGGTGAGTGCTGTCCACCGTGAGCAGGTCAGGCCTAAGCGACAGGTAGCCTTGCTGCTGACCCTGTGGAATAGCCAGTACTGTGGCCAGCTGCTGGCCCTGGGGAAGTGAGTATGACACTACAGTGGGGACATCCACCTTGCGCTTCTTGGCTGGCTGCAGGACAGCTGGCGAACCTCCTGGTCTGCGATCGGCTTCGCGAGGGGAGCCCTGTTGATGGGGGGGGGACAGTGCCTCCACTGTCTGGATCTGGATCTGCTGACCCCCAGCTACCGCTGCCACCAGTTGGGCTTGGATCTGAGATACATGTATATATCATTATTAAAATATGGACCTTTTTTAGGTAGATATAGTATTAACAACAATAATAATTAATAATGCACATCAGCTCAAAAAGCTGCATTATGTCCAATACTTTTGCACACAATGCAAAAACTAATAACAGCTACCTTTATATGACCACATTTTACAGTACATTCTTCTGCAGTTTGTTTACAGACCATCAGTATGCAGGAACATATCCACTGTATGCAATATTCACTACCGCTCTAAAGTTTGGGGTCACCACACATACTTATATTTCATAAGATATTTTATTTCAGAGCTATTTTAAATCTATGATAATGTCTCGATTCCCTTTTTTCAGTTCTGGTGTCTCGTACAAGCTGTTGACAATGTGCTTACAGGCTTTAGTACGGCTGTTGATTTTGTGCACCATGGGACATTGTGAATATTGTGGACAGTAGGAGATATCCATAAACAACCTCAATAAATGCTATTAATCACTAGAATATATTTTTCAATGCTATTTTGAAAAAAAGTTCCTATTCAACACAAGAATCAGCTCTAAAATGTGCCAAAACTAATGGCAACTCAAAGGAAATATTCAAAATATTCTTGCGACCCATGATGCTAAATTGCTATCGAGTAAACAGCTGTTAAAGCCTAGAAACTTCTGTCAACAACTTGTGGGAAACACTAAAACTGAAGTAAAAAGCAACGACACTGTCCTACCTCACCCTTCTACAAGAAAAGATTGATTATCTGCAGCAACTGTTGTTGACTGTCATAAAAAACAACTTTCTTCTGAAGTTAAATTTTTTTTTAATGGATGCATTCAATTTAACAAGCGACCCCACAGTTTTAAGCAGTAGTGTATACTTAAAAACGTCTGAGCATATAAACACATCTAGTAGAGCTGGAATGTCCACCAAAAAAATGTCTTCAACACTCAAAACTGGACAAAAAATGTCTGTTCTGCTTTGTTTACATACGATATCGGAACCTTCCCAAATCTAAATTGCATACTGAGTGTACCTGCTGTTGTTGTTCCTCTGTAAGCTCCCCTTGCTGCACCAGCTGTGTTGTGACTCCTTGTAGCTGCTGCTGTGTAGGGGAAGCCACCTGTAATATCTGACCCTGCTCACCTTGGATCTGTACCTGTGGAAAGATGAGAGAAAGCATGTACCATTCACTGCATGGATGTGTTCACACTGTGACCCAGACCTGATGTGTTCAAACCTGTGTGGGTGCAAAAATCTGATGTTTTCAAATTGGTTTCTGGAAGTAAATGATACAAAAGCATTACTGTATTTTTTATTTATTTATTGTATTTGTTCATTTTCTTGCTCTAAAATGATCTTTGCTATGAAGACTGTCTGATCATTAATTGTTTATAATGTAGCATTTAAAGCACGGTGTAGCATAAGCACGGTGGCTTAGTGGTTAGCACGTTCGCCTCTCAGCGCTGAGGTCTTGGGTTCGAGTCCACATCTGAGCGGAGTTTCCATGTTCTCCCCGTGTCTGCGTGGGTTTCCTCCGGGGACTCCGGTTTCCTCCCACAGTCCAAAAACATGGATATCAGGTGAATTGGATACTCTAAAAATTACCCTGGTGTGTATGAATGAATGAATGAATGTATGTATGTATGAATGAATGTATACATGTATGTATGTATGTATGTATGTATGTATGTATGTATGTATGTATGTATGTTTGCCCAGATATGGTTGGCACTCTGTCCTGGGTGATCCCCTAGTGCTCGATGCAGTCCAGGTGGACGGTCGCTTCCGGTTAAGAGTACGCTGAGCGTGATTGGCTGCCGCTTCTCACCGGTGTGTGTAAATGGAGTGTGTTGATTGTAAAGCGTCCTTGGGTGTCTAGAAAGGCGCTATATAAGTATAATGTGTATGTATGTATGTATGTATGTATGTATGTATGTATGTAAAGCAATGTGTGCGGGACATTGCTTTAATATCATTAATAACAACAATCCGATGGTGGTTCATCCCTAACGTTGCGCGTTTCAGATCAAAACAAATCTTAATACACAAAAGAGTACCTGAAATGCAAGCTGGTTTCACTGAGGGTCTCAATGCAATGCATTATTTTAAAGGTGAGCAAAGACATCATACCAACTGTACAGCCCTGTGTGCACCCGCAAGTTCATTTTACCTGAGGTTTCAACTATCCAGAAGGCAGAAAAGAGTGACCTGCTGTGAATGAGCTGAACTAATGTTCATGCACCATGCCGCTAATGTTAAAATGCTTCTAACTCTGATTGGCAGACCTGGCATTACAAATACCTAATTAAATCTCACAAATGCAGCAGAAGGAAACGTTGCATAAACCTCTGAACAAAGAAGGCAAGCAGTCTCTCTCTCTGTACGCATCTAATTTTTGATGTCATTTGCTAACAGTTGAAAAATAAAATCATGGTAACGAGTAGAAAGTGCCTTAAAGAACAAAATGAACACTTTTCCTCCTGAACTTCATAATCGCTTCTGAATGGCAGGCTTACAACAGAGAGGGGAGAAAAGAAAGATTCTAACCTGGACCTGAATCTGCTGCTCAGACGCCTGCTGCACGGCTGCCGCCAGCTGTGGCGAGATCTGTGTAGACGTCACCTGCACCTGCACAAACACACAGTTGACAAAATTATTACATATTTTTCTGTAAACTGCCCTATAAAAGGGACTTTGACCATATAAAGAAAGTCTTCTCTGCATTTCAGTCAAACCCTGAACAGTTTTCACCCTGCTATCACATGGGCCCAATTCCAAGACCTAGATTACACTTAAGCCTAGAATGAGCCATCATTCCCAATGATGATGATTTTCCCTTTACAATGTAAATTAGTCTACACTCAATATGGATCCCATAAGTGACCGATTCCAAAACATTATGGTGCATTTCACAGCTACAGTTTAAAAGGTTTGTCTTTGTCTTACTGGACATGCCAGCTCCAGCAATGACCCAGCCACCTCTGTGCTGTCAGTGTAGATGCAGTTGGCCCCCTGCTGGTAAACCATGGTGGTGGTGGTAGCGCCTCCGGTCTGCTGGCTGAACTCCTGCAGAACCTCTGGGCCCTTGGTGGCCAGTGACTCCAGGAACTCCTTCATGCGGTGCTGAGGCACGGTTCGCGCCTTCTGCCGCACATACTCGTCAAACGAGATCGCACCGCCTTCAATCGGCTCATTCATGACAGGTCAATCCACCTTGCACTGACAGAAGCCTAATTAAATATAAAAGTGAAAAGGAGAGATCAGTACATCAGCATCAGAAGGTGTGTAACAGTAGAAAACATGTAATGAGCTCAGTTTTGTTTGTGGAGTTTTATACTGTGCTTGGTTTCTGATGGGACATTTTCCGATGATTGATTGGATGCGACAACACTTCTGTATCTGTAGCGTAATATTTCCGTAACTTATAATTACACATTATATGTTTCATGTTAGTTTTTTATTATATAACTTTCCTTCTATTTATAGTAATAATTTTTTGTTTTGCCCTTACTGGACCGATTTTCCATTTGGGATTAATAAAGTCATTGATCTAACTATTCATCTATCCATCCATCCATCGAAGCAAACAAGTGAAAGGCATACTATATATTCAGTTCATGCCTTCTTTCAGAAGAACGGTATTTTTTCCCAGTTCACCATTATCAATCACTCTGCTGAAGCAACAGAGATTCCCTGCCAAGTGTTAAGTAATATTAGAGGGTTTTTTTATTCATCCAAAATTGACTATTCTACTTTAGGCACCCCTAAATATAAACATACAACCTCATGCAAAATTGGTTGAAACTGGCATTATATTAAATAGTACACTAAAAAAGCTTTTACTACAGTAAATAACCCAGACCCTGTGTTTCATGTAGATGAGTGCAATCTTTAATAAGAGCAAAAAGCACAGAAAGAGAGAGCAAGCCGCCTCTACACATGCTGTACTTTGGACCACTCTGGCCGATCTGGCTTGCATCCAAAGTTAGACCGGATCCCAATCGAATCTTTAGTGGATCATGCATTTCTGGTGGAAAAGACTGCATGACTATATAGGAGCAATGATTTCAGGACTTATGAGATACAGCCTCGCACTGTGTGCTCTCAATCATCTTGTTTTTTTGTGACCAAAATATGTTCTTCGTCTACTCATTGTACAGCAGTTCGACCCCATCAATTTAATGAAAGGCACCATAACAGGGCAGCCAATCATGAGAGCCACCGTTTAAATATACCAGTACTGAAGGTACAGTAACAAAAACAGCCTGTTAAATTAGAAGAGATAAAGAGGTTGGAAATTAGAGATGTATTGCTGGTTGAGGTACGTAAACAGTTTCCTCTGAGGGAAGAAAAATGTTCAGTATTTGATTTTGTATTCAGGCTGCAAAATGTAGAAAAACTGCCTTGCAGGAGCCTGCAAGTGTGTATTGATGAATCAATAATGTGAGAATGAAAAATAATTTGTTGAATTACATTGAGCTTCTTTATACATACTTCAGAAAAACAGATTTTGTCTGTAAAGCATTCAACAAGTTTAGATGCATTTGGGTAGTCAGATAATGGACAACTCCAGATGTGTACATAAACAAATACACAAAAAAAAGGACATAATATTAAATTAAAACTATATTTCTATAGATTTTTTCATAAACAAAAACCTGATTTATATGCCATTATGGATTTTTGGTTAAGTTTTCACATAGTCTGTAATCACCAAAAGTGAATTTATAGTTATTCATGATTGACATTTTATCCCATTACTTCAGAAAAATGTCTTTGTTTCCATGTTTCTACCATCTAGAACAGGAGTGTCAAACTCCAGTCCTGAAGGGCTAGTGTCCAGTTTGGTGATTTATCTGCTCTCAAACTACATTTAAACCTGCTGAATTGAATCATGTGTTTGATCAGGAAGATCACCAAACTGTGCATGAATCCGGCCCTCCAGGACTGCAGTTTGACACCCCTACTCTAGAAGATGAATAATCAGATTCACAACTTCAAGCATGCAGATGACTGAAAAAGCGCCCCGAAAACGGCGCATGCGCAGACTGAGAGAAACAACAGAAATCAGAATATGAGTACACATACGGAAAAAACATAACACTGTGGCAATTTCTACTTAGCTACACTGAATGACTGCGAGCTAACTAACCCTTACGGCATACCCCAGTGTCACTAGCACATTGTTAGAGGTCTATGTTTGATCAGACAGTGCTAGCTAAACGAGATGTGCTAGCTTTTATGCTATCTGGCTAACGGTTCAAACAAAACGTATGATGCTGATTTCTTTATGTTCACACTTTGTGTTTATGTTGTGCAAAATCATATTTTAAATTATTGACGTGCATCTAGCTACAATGGCACTAAACGGTCGCTTTCTGGCTAGTTCTAGTGAGTTAGCAACTTAGCTTAGCTTAGCTCTAGTATCTCGCCATGCTACCTTAAATAAAACCAAACGCAAGTTTCCGCCAAAACACGCCGTTCAAAAAAATAAAACCCCACGTTTAAGTCCTTACTCCGCACATGTAAGCTGTGTCCTGTGCGAGATGTGGATTATAACCGACCCAAGTGCCTTTTGTCGCTTCTCTTAATAAGGAGCAGCAAACAATACCAAATAAATGACGTGACGTGTGCTTGTAGCAGCCCGACGTTCACAGATCACAACAGCAAACACGGTCCTACCGTGTCAGAAAAACGTAGAAACGCGCTTCTCCGGTCGCTCAACGAGAAAGAGGAGCGATATTTTACACAAATATGTCTCTTTTCGCTTATGAGCGACGGGCTGACGGAAGTAGGCCTCCTGTGAGAGTGCGGGACCCCGGACTGTCGTGTTTGGAGAGCGCCGCTCCAGTGGAGGCGGGGAAGGGGCTGCAGCTCCCTCTTCAGGCTCAAAAAAGACTACCACACATCTCAGTGTGCTGCCAAACGCGAAAAGAACCCTGTGTTTACCAGTTGTGCCATTTAAATACACAATCTAATGTATTTTTGTGATATATTCAGTCTGTTGTTTGTGTTTTCAATCCTCAATTGTGTTTTTGATGTATTCAACTAATAACATCAACATTTACTCTTTCCATACACTCTGAGATTGAGAAAATTTGTCTTTGTTTTTATTTTTCATCTGACAAGCCCCGTTGTTTATCTAATTTCGGCGTGCGTGTGCCTTTAAGTGGGGCTGTATTTGCTCCAGTCCGCCTTAAAGCGCTAGGCATGTGTGTGTGGGGGCCTCCCCCTGCTCGCGCTGCACAACGCTGCCTGACTGAGCTGTTAAGGTGGACCGGCGGAGATACGTAGTACAAGTGTACTCCAGCCAAGCAGCGTGGCCTAGGAAGGAGTTAATTCCCACGCTCCGCGCCTTAACCCTACAGTGACCCCCCAGCCAGAAATATTGCGTTACACAGCTTCACCAGGAACTTATGAGCTAAACTATTTTACATCAAAACTCTTCACAATACGTTTATTTTTATATTTTACTAAACGTTCTTGGACTAATGGTAAGTGAATCGGAATCAAGTGCTGTTGGCTAAGAGCGTTTGGACATACCAAGGAATTTGTTTCTGGTCTCCCAGTGGCTCTCAGTACATAGACTTGAAGTTGACAATAGAGCTTACACTAGTGCAGTGACATAAATATCATCACACACACACAGAGAAAGAAAGAAGGGGGGGGGCGTCCACATAATGCAGGAATAGACAATAAAGCTTACACTAGTGCAGTAACATAAACATTAATGCATACGTACATATAACACATACTAACACACACAGCACACAGGCTAACATAAACATCAGTACATCTACATATAATATAGTGTACATACATAACAGAAGCGGTAAACAGGGTTATTTGGAATGGTAATACTGAAGGAACACTTAAAACACTTAAAAGTTTAAATAAGCTCTATATCAAATAAACTATTCTCCTGTAAATGCAACAGCCATTCAATGATCTTCATTAGTAAAAGACTATTGCTGATGTTTACACTGACCTCTTCCTCAAATGACATGGCATAGATTTAGCAGATTATGGTAATACATGCTATTGTCCTTTTTTATTTTTACTTAAGGTATTTTACACAATGTGTTTGGTAGCCATTTGACCCACCCATTCGGACTCTCCCTATCACTTGTAATGTCCCTGACTCTAGGAGTGTGCAGAATAACACAGGCCTCCTCTGATGCATGTGAAGTCAGGCTCCATCAAATGCAGAATCCCCAGTTCTGATGGATCGCTTGGCAGTAGTGCTGAGAAGAGAGTGACATCTTGGGCTGATGGTAAGCAGCATGATTGGAATTCGAATTTGCGATCTTCAGGTCATAGTGACAGCGCCTTGTCCTTTTTAATGTTTGAATGTGATGTAATCAAACATGATCTGAGTACATGAAATCACTCCAGAGAAAATATCCAAATAGCGGACAATTCTGGACAAAATATGACCTTATTAATGCACATAAAGGTAAGTTATGACAATGACAAATGTATTATGTACATAAAACCTACCATGTAAAATTACTGAGCCAAAGCTGACTCAACTGCATCCTCTCTGAGTTATGGTATAAGTTGGGTTCAATTGAGGCTGTGTTTTGGGCAGTTGGGCAGATGAAAGTGGTAAATGTGGGCCATGTCTGGGCCACTTGTTACCTATCATGGACCCATTATTTTGAACCTCCATTTGGAAAAAGAGTGGCTGCAGCATTTTCAACTGAATAATCTACAAGATATTCCAGTGCATTGGGCTCTAAGCCCAATTTTATGAGCGAGAACGTATCAAACCATATGAATAATGTACAGTAGCAACACTTCAGTAGGCCACCATAGAGCACATATATGGAGGTCCACAAAAGTAATAGTCAGCATAAAATAATGAACTAAACAAAAGTCAGCATTAATGCCACAGTCTGTGCATTGTCATGGTAAGTGTGGGCAGGCTGGTGAAGTGCAAAGCTAATGATCTTAAAGAAATCCTTTAAACTGAGGAGATTAGCTTTCTGCAGCTGTGAGCAGATCAGAAAGCAAGAGATAAAGAAGACAACAAAAGTGGAGAATGCCTGTATTTGCTGGCCAGTACATCTCACCATCCTTTACTGTTCTATTTGAGTTTTTCACCCTTCGGAGGTATTATCTGCTGCAACACCTGACCATTATTTGACCTACATTGCAGGAGCTGGTACTAGGGCACTGACCAAAGATGATCCAACAAAACATGAACCAGATGGTGGAAAGATTATGGTGCAACGTCAGAGGGACTTCGATCTAAGCATCAGGACAGGGGCTGATACTGTGACATGTCATATTCAGGCATCATTCTGCGTCTGTTCTCAGGCTACCCATGAAGAGATTGTAACTGATTTACATTTTGAAGAGTTTTCTAACTGCTGGAGCTGTCAGGTGAGTGTTCTGGACTCATGTATTCAGCATTACACTCTGACAACATTGTATATGTTTTTGCAACGTTGATATAATGTTGCGACAGAGTCGTGATATGTGATATATTTAGTTTTATAAGAAAATGTGATTTTAAAAAAGTACTGCGGTGCTTATAAAATGAGGTTTTTTTAATTCAACTGTAACTTTATTAGTCATGTTCATATTAAAACTAAACTCATCTGTTTGATACAGACATGCTTAGAAAACGGCATTGTGATGTAATTTAACATTAAAATACCACATTTACTGTTAATAACACTGATTAAGCCAATTTCACAACATTTACTGGTAAAATTCAAGGCAGAGGATCAGAACTGAACAAAATACTGTTGTGTCAAAAAATGCAAAATAATTCATTGTTCATAATTTCAGTCGTAAAGGTCATATTTTATATTTATCATAAAATAATAAATAAATACATAAATCCAGAATCTGAAATGACTATAATTTTTTAAATTTTTTTTTATTTTGAGTAAATTACTATTCAAACAGTATGTAAATTTGTCACTTTTTGTATAATTAATGTAAAATATGAGGGGTTTCTATGGTTTACCCTTTTAAAATTAAATTATAAACAACAATTAACTTTTTCATTATATTCTCTTTTTTGGAGATGCACTAGTATCTCATGCAATTTGATCATAATTAGTGTTAAATTTTGTACATGTAACCATTGCTGATGCTTGTTATTGGAGAGATTAGCCAACATACAGTTCACAGCTAGTCATTCATATGAATGAGTTCCAATTATGCAAAGTTAAGTTGAGTACATCATAGCCCATTACACTATTTTTGTTTAAAAAGGTTCCCCTAATGTTTAACTGCTGAATTAAAGATGTTCCCAGACTATTTAAAACCTCAAAAAATATTCTCAAGTGGGAGGAATGTTACCTACTCAAAAGACAAAAAAACGTAATAAGAACATTGATAATTCTTTCTGTTACGTCCCACATTAAACATTAACAGTGAGGGAACTTCAAACAAGTCCATGTTACATGATTAGAATGTTTCATACAAATATTCAGTAATGTACTCTGAGAGTTCCTAACATTTTAGAGATGTTTTCCATGTACTAGCCAAAGTTCTGAAATGTTTCCCGATACATTTCCAACGTATCTAATGTGTTTACCCACAGATCTTGACCTCCTAAGGACATGGCTGCTTTCAGAAACATCCAAAGCCCAACAGCTTGTCTCTTAGCTCTGTTAGGATTGTCTCTGCTCCAGCAAGCTGCCATTGCATTTGTTCCAACAGAAGGTATCTCCGACTTAACAAAGTCCTTAGGTCAAAGTAAGATAGACCTGAGCTCCAGCACCACCAAAGACCTTCAGAAAACTTCTCTACCTACAAGTTGGTCTCATACGGGAGCTGACAAGCTCTCCAAATCTTTGCCACTTAAACCAACTACTGATGTTTCTGCTGAAGGAAGTGGGCTGCAGGAGACTGTAGTGGAAAATGGAGGTACTGCACCATCTACTGGCATGTTGGAGAGGAACATGTTCATCCTGGATTTTGAAGAGAAGCCAGATTTGGAGGAAAATCTACCAGACTCGCCTCCTCCCCTTGCTGTTCCACAAAAGCTGATGCAAAGGATTATCCATGATGATGATGATGATCATCAGGATATAACGTTAATGAAAAATGATGCTGGTTTTCCAGAAGCCACATCTGCAGTATCCACTTCACCTGTCAATGCCAAACCCATCACGAATGAGTACAATAGTGACAACAACATCTCAACCTCGACAGTGGGGGCAGGTATGGAAAAGGAAGCTATAAAAGCTGCTCCTGCTGGGATGCTTTTACCAGTTCCTGCTATTGATGGCTTATTAGATGACATGGGAACCAGTTCTATAGGAAAGGATGAAGAGGCCAAAGAGGATAAAGTGTCCGCAGTTGAAGCTGGGCTGGAAAATGAAGTCCAGTCCATTACTAATCAAACACCTGATGTGACCAGTCTATTCCCACAACCATCTAAACCTCTGAATGTGGAAAACAAGCAGGAGGCAGCAAAGCTATTGCCAGTGGACACTGAATCAACACATACAGGTTAACATCTGTTCAGTATTATGAAATAGGCAGATGCTGATGCACTTACCTATAGTTCTCTCTCTCTCTCTCTCTCTCTCTCTCTCTCTCTCTCTATATATATATATAGTCATCAGCTGAAGTGTTCATAAGAAGACTAAAACCAAAGGCCTGTGTGCTTTATCTCTCTTTCAGCTCACAGAAATGTTGCCAAGATATCCTCCTCAACTTCAACTAACTACTCCACAAAGCCAGACGAGGTGAAACGTAGAGGTAAAGGCACCTTATCCTTGTTAAAACAATTCATGTATTTCAGATGCTGTAGCTACATATACAGACACACACTGCACATCATCATGTACCTTGTGTCTACAATCATTGTCCATGTTATCAGCTCCACTGGTCATACAGGTGCACGTCGTAGTTCTACAATTACAGACTGTAGTCCATCTGTTTCTCTGTTTACTCTATTAGCCTCCTTTCACCTCTTCTTCAGTGATCAGGACCCCCACAGAGCAGCTATTGTTTTGGTGGTGGATCATTCTCAGTACTGCAGTGACACTGACGTGGTGGTGGTGTGTTGGTGTGTGCTGCACTGGTATGAGTGGATCAGACACAGCAGAGCTCATCTGTTACAGCTTGTGATACTAAAGTGCTTAAAAGCATTGTGTCTGAGGCACTTATCCAGCACAGCACACACTAACACACCACCACCACATCAGTTTGACTGCTCGCTAACAAAGTATACAGAAAACAGATGGACTACAGTCTGTTATTGTAGAACTACAAAGTGCAGCTGTATGGTCAGTGGAGCTAAAATGAACAATGAGTGTAGATATGTGTACCTAATGAAGTGGCCAGTGAGTGTATATTGTATATGGAATAGACACTTATGTTACATTCTTCATTAATGCAGCCATCATAAAGGGTACAAGGAAGTTTCAGGAGATGACATCAGGAGACCACGTCCATGTTGTTTTTGATTTTTTACAGTTATTTAGTCCTCTTCATGGCTCATGATTACAACAAGGCACTTTGTTGTCTTTTTAGGTAGTGATTTTAAAATATAAAATATCCTAAATGTGAGGCGAGAATATGGTTTTAATGGTTTAAACAATGCTAATGCGTATGTATGCTTCATAGTCTCATAGTTTCAGTGTAAGCCTAATTATACATACTGTCAATACCAAACATGGTCATTGTTGATTGTCTACATCCTATACATTTAATTTTCTACCTTTCTCTTTCTCTCATCTCAGATGATGACAGGTTAAGATGGTTTAGAGGAATATTTGGGCCCATCACAGAGAAAGGCATATCTGATACCTCAGATCCATGTGCAATGGGTTTAGGTCCATGTGTCTTTCCTAGAAGGCCCAATGGAACTCTCCTGCAGTGGGAAGATCTGCGTCGCACTCTGGCGTTTGCCTGGGAGCTCCACGTCTTCGGTTCTGCTGTGCTCTTCCTATTAGTACTGGGTGGGGCCATCTGGGGAGTGATAGGTGGAGCTGGCATGAGACATCCCTTTTGTGGAGCCCTTGCTTTGGCTAATCTCTTGATGCTGCTGTCAGCATTGCTCAGATTTGTTCAGTTCGTAGTTGATCCATATGGTACGAGGCGTATCTTGCCTCGTCCAGTCCTTGCAGCACTTTATAACTTACCTTTAGCCTTGCTGCTGTGGGCACAGGTCACCCTAGCCCTGCTTGCACTAAAGGGAACAAGTGTGAACCTCCTGACTCCTGCTCTCCAGCGCCCTCATGTAACTGGTGGTCTTGCAACTTTGCATTGTGCTTCCCTCCTGTTGGCTGACCTCCTGTCCAACACGCTGTCCCCTGCATTGCCCTTGTTGCTCGAGACTCTCTCCATCTGCTGGGGCTTACCCCTCTGTTTGGGAATTCTCTTCCGGGCTCTTACTCCACTCCGTCCTGCTGTTAGAACCCCAATCCCAAGATGGGGGGCCTACAAACAGGTTGAGGAACGTGCCAGACGGGTGCTGATTGTCTGTGCTCTTCTAGGTGTACTTTGTTGCACTCTACAGATCCATGGCCTACTCTGGCTTTATGGACTCCTTGGAGACTGGCGTAGGTTTGGCTGGGGATGGTGGCTTGGGCAGTTCTGGGCACGTCTGCTGGAGCTCTCCTGGAGCTTCTCATTGCTACTGCTGGGATCTCGGGCTTTCTGGAAACCTAAGGGTGGCCACAGAAGAGGAGATCAAGGTCAAGGTGCTGCAGGAAGATCTGAGAAGGAAGCTACAGCATCCTGGTTGGACAGAGTGGTAAAGAACCTGCCAAGAGGACCCTGGAGGAGGCGAGAAAATACTTGGGAAGATCTGCTGCCTAATAACTGGGCAGCATTCAAGAAATCCAGGGCAGATATCAAGCGTTCAGCTGTTCGTAACTATGAAGCGCCTACAAGTGCTACTGTGAAAGACAGCAGTGCTGACTGTATTAATGTTGGCGCCAGCAATTATGATCCTCAGTCAGCTCCACGGTGGTCACATGTTATGGAATTGCAAGAGCGTGACTACGTCTTGTCACTGATTGAGTTTGACCTGTGTCCTCCCTCCCCAATCGAACTCAGACGTAGCATTGACCATGCCCTCCACTTTGGCCACCTTTTGGGCACTATGGGGAGCCTCTTCACTCCTCCACCTCCTTCCTGGACCCAGAGCGAGAGTACCACAGGACCTCTTGGTAGTGATTTTGTAACACAGACCACACCTACGCACATAGCCTATAGATGGGCTCTGGATTCAGGGTCCAGCCCCATCTCTCCCCAGCGTTTCCAGATAGCACAGCAGCCTGACGGAACAGTGTTGGACCCACAAACCTTCCTGTCTCCAGACATCACCAGTGAGAGAACATGGGAACGAAATTTAGCCATACCAGCAGTTAACAAAGACTACGACTGGATCAGCATCACTAGTGAGGATGACATCACCAACCTCTGAACTGCTGAGACTCTTAGTTTGTTGCACTTTAACTCTACAGCTGAGCAGAAAGAACTAGCTTCTTTTGTGTAGATAATGAAGATCACACATGTAGAACGTCAACTCTGACAGATCTATAAGACTAATGTGATTCTGCCAGTGTACGTAAATCCACACTATGAGACTAACAGTTTGTAGAGAACTTTGCTAAGAGCACTTTACACAGAACATTCCCCACCAGTTTGTGATTAAAATGATAGTAATCATCTTAGGATTTTCAAAGTTTAATAAATGTTTACTATCGGTTCTGGTGGAGTTTATTGTGAATTGAAATAGAAATGTAACATCACAGATGCTTCATTTTGCTGGATTTATCAGCCATATTGATCTTAAATTATTAAGAATTAAATTAGACTACTTTGCCACATCAATTATTATTATTATTATTATTATTAATAATAATAATAATAATAATAATAATAATAAATAATAATAATATTTGATGTGGCAAAGTAATCTAATAAAGTGGCAAAGTAGTCAAATTAAAAAAAATAAATTTAATAAATAATAATAATGTGAAAAAGTTCATTTGTGTTCATAATTTAATGAAGTAAACACTACATTTTATATTCATTACACATAAACTGACACATTTCATGTCTTTCTTGTTTGACTGTTGATAAGTCTCTCACTGGTGAATGCAGTCAGTTCCTCACATCAATGTTCCTACATGTAGAGCAAAGCTTTCACAGAAGAGTAGAGGAATGTTGAATACTGCTTTTGCATATACTGTATAAATAATAGTGTGCAAATATGGATGTCATATATTTTATATTCATGATGTAAAATGACATACTTCAAGCTGGTTTTGTTTTAATGTTGATCAGTATGGCTTATAGAGAATTTGACTGATTTTTAAAATACTGCAAGTTTAATTACAATTCAAACTGTATAAATTCTGCGTATCTCTTGGACTTCAACTTTCACATTCCTAATATCAAGCCACTCCTGAACCAGAGACGTCAGAATTGTCTTATCTGGACTGAGGAGAAAAAGAGCAGTGATATAAAATCCTCTTTTCAGATTTTGTATTTCATTTGGAAATCAAGCTCATAGAGTCTGGAGGAACAGTGTTATCTTCAGTCCAAGGTGTCTGAAGTCCAGTGTGAAGTTTCTGCAGTTCGTGATGGTTTGGTGACATCAGCTGTTACTTGTTCACTGAATCTTTTTGCGAAAGTTTTTCATGATATTTAACTTTTTTGATGCTCTTTTCATCACACTTTCATTTGTTTTTGAATAAATAAATAAATATATAAAATAATATAACAACTAAATTAAGATTATTTGGGGTTTATGAGAGAGTGTATTTCATGACATATTTACATATCTTTGTTATACTATGTAATGACTGATCCCTGATAAAGAAAATAAAATAAAAATCTACACATCACTGCCTTCCCTGTGTTAGTGCACACAAACGTTTCCTCCTTTTAGTTGATGGTACCGCGGCACTGTTCCTCCTTTTATGTTTAAGAAGGTTAATTTATATTTAATCAGATTCTAATTGGGCACTTCCCATGACAAATAATGTATCATCCATTTCCCTTTCATGGGGATAACCAGTTATTTTAGCTTCGTTCTGATTTTGTGCAATGTTTTATAATAAAAACTAAACATGCTTTAGAGAAAAAGCCTCTGAATAACCAGAAGAAACACTTTTGTATAACACTTTATTTTAAATTAAAGACATTGAATGTTGTCATTTTGTACTATTATGTGATTTTTATAAACATACACATACATTATTTCCATTGACACAATTATTAACATATTTACATTAAACAGTTAGTTAGTAATTTACAATGTGCAACACTATTGTTATAATCTATAATATAATATAATCTTAACCTCAGTGACCTAATCCTCAAACTAACCTTGATCTTAACCTAAGTAACTTAAACCTAATTTTTATTGCAGTAACCAAACCCTAAACATAATCCTAAACATAATTCTAAACCTAACACACAGAGAGAGAGAGAGAGAGAGAGAGAGAGAGAGAGAGAGAGAGAGAGAGAGAGAGAGAGAGAGAGAGAGAGAGAGAGAGAGAGAGAGATTAATTGACTACAGGTGAGTTAATTGACTACAGGTGAGTTAATTGACTACAGGTGAGTTAAATTACTTAATTAGTTACCGCCGCACCACTAAAGCATATATAAGGACTCAAAATGAATCCACATTTATCGAGATAACGACTCGACAAACATCCAAAATGTCGTGGGATAAACGAAGACGCCTTCGCTTATTAGCGGCAGCTGTGCTTAGTTGCATAGCGCTTTGCCTTGACGCGGTTTCTGATGAAGAGCCGGGTAGGATGACCTGGCTTGGTCAACTCACTCTTGGAGACAAACGAAGACTTTCCAATGAAAGTGTGGGTGACCCTGGCTCGAAGCTGCATAATGAAGCCATTGAAGGATACCAAGCTGATCAGTCTCAAGCAACTGGTTAAGTTTAAGGGAACATTCCCACTTGTTTTTCCTCTAATATCTAGAACTGACAGTAATGTAGATCAGTGTGTTCTATTCTGCTCCTAGAGCTGTGTAACCCTGCAGAGTTCAGCCTGATCTTGGTAGTTAAGGCTTCTATGTCATGCAAACATTAGTTTGGTATGCTGGAACTGATCTCTGGGTTGTAGAGCTCAAGGATGAGGATTGGTCACTGCTGATGTATTCACACTTGTAGAAGTCTATTTAAGCCAATGGGCAGTAGACTTGTCCTATTGATGTGGTTTGTCTAACTCCTCACTTTCAAATTTCTAGTAGGACACAAGTTAGCTGAGCTAAACCTGCAGCGCTTGAGGCCATTTGTGGAATGTAGTAATGATTCCATGACTCTACGGATTATGGGAAGACGCTTACCTGAGCTGCTCTTTGAAAGAGGTGAGCAGAAGACTTAATGACCAAATAAATGCTATTAGGTTCAAGTTGAGTCTTAAGTGTTAAATATTGAGCTTTTGATTTTAGAAGTAGGACAATGGTGGCAGCCTCAACACTGTTGCAGATGCCATTTTGATAGAAAAATTGAACTTCTGGTAAAGCATTGTTTGGCCTGATCTTCTCAATTGAAGCTGTAAGTTAGTAAATGGCCTTTTAAGGTTTTGAGTACCAAGTTTCTTGACCTTTCTGTCTTACTCTGGCTTAATTTGTTCATTGAGCTCACTTTCATTGAATGTCTGTGTACATGCTAGATATGCAGTTGACTAAATGGTGGGGAATGTGTAGTTCAACAGCTTTGTGTTTCCTAGGTGAGGAAAGCCCAGTACCATTATCTGAAATGCCTTCCCACTGTGGTGTCTCTGTTAAGAGAGCACGTAGAGATGTTCTCCTAATTGCAGATTACAATGGGTGTTATGTCAAACAGCAGGTAACTTGGTTTAACAAACTTAATTTTCCAAGAACGCAGTGTTTAATCTGCATTGTAAACCAATTTGCTTTCAATGTATGGAAGTCCTTCGCTGGAACATGTTTGGTTGTGATTTTCAGGGGGATAATTACATCCTTCCAATGCGTGTATGGGGAACACCAGTGAAAATGTCCTGTCCAGTGTCTGTTCCGCATGTTATAGGCTCTTGTGACCGGTCTGCTATGGTAGTCCATGTTGGAGTCTCTACAGGCGCATTAAAACTGAAAGGTAGTTTTTCTCCAAGGCAGCTTTTACTTGGAACTTTGTGCCAGTGCAATTTTTATGCCATAAATTTTCTTGATTTCTAGTGGGTGGATTTTGGCAGCCTCTTGGTCCAGCTTGTAGCATTTGTGGATTCACCTTGGTATCTGTGGCAGGTGAAATGATAATCACTGCTCCATATAAAAGTCCCTGCTGGAAACATGAGGTAGTTATAAATTGCTTAACTTGCTAATGGTGATGCTTCATGGAAGTAATTTTTTTTTTCTTCTACCATTTCAGGGTGCTGATAGGCTGTTATCTATGCTATACATGCATACAGAGTTGACCCTTTCCTGTCCAATCTCCACCCATCCACCTGCTGGTGAGAAATGGCCTCCTGTACCCTATCCTGTGTCTTATGGTTATGCTGTGCCTGGGTTTTGGCCTTTTCTGCCTGGTCCCACCAAGGCCAGTACAGAACAGACACTTGGGTATCCTTATCCATATGGCTATCCTCCTGTCCCTGGTGAAGGCCCCACTGTTGCCCCAACAGCCAGCCCTGGACTTCCATATCCTTATCCATATGGCTATCCTCCTGTCCCTGGTGAAGGCCCCACTGTTGCCCCAACAGCCAGCCCTGGACTTCCATATCCTTATCCATTTGGCTATCCTCCTGTCCCTGGTGAAGGCCCCACTGTTGCCCCAACAGCCAGCCCTGGACTTCCATATCCTTATCCATTTGGCTATCCTCCTGTCTCTGGTGAAGGCCCCACTGTTGCCCCAACAGCCAGCCCTGGATTTCCTTATCCATTTGGCTATCCTCCTGTCCCTGGTGAAGGCCCCACTGTTGCCCCAACAGCCATCCCTGGATTTCCTTATCCATTTGGCTATCCTCCTGTCCCTGGTGAAGGCCCCACTGTAGCCCCAACAGCCATCCCTGGATTTCCATATCCTTATCCATTTGGCTATCCTCCTGTCCCTGGTGAAGGCCCCACTGTAGCCCCAACAGCCAGCCCTGGATTTCCATATCCTTATCCATTTGGCTATCCTCCTGTCCCTGGTGAAGGCCCCACTGTAGCCCCAACAGCCAGCCCTGGACTTCCATATCCTTATGGCTATCCTCCTATTCCTGGTGGAGGCCCCACTGCTGCCCCAACAACCCCTACTGCAACAGCTACAGTGACAAGTAGTGATGGACTGTGGTATTCTTATCCATATCCCTACGCAATGCAAAAGTACTGGCATTCTCCCTCGGCTCCTGGCAAACCTACTGATCAAACTACTGCTACACTAGCTAACAAAATCTGTGCTGAGCATATTTGGTATCCTTATTGCCATGATCTAGCTAGGTCTTGGTCCTCCTACCCTGGCTATCCAGGCAGCCCACACAAGAGCCCTGTAGTTCCCCCAAAACCTACTGCTGCAGGAACCAAAGCCCATGAACATGGTTCTGATTGGCATTGGCCTGTTTATGATCATACTCCCAAAAGCCACAGAGACTCTCCTGGCCAAGCAACTACAAGAGTTAAACCGCCTGGTGCAGATCAACTTCGGCATAATGTCCCTTGGTTGTCTGTAATGCATGAGCCTTTAGTTTCCACACATCCACAGGGCATCCCAGTTCCCCCTGATTCCCCTTTCTACAGAACAGAAGCACAACAGCAAATGGGGCACCCTGACCAGAAATGGCATTCCTGGCCACATCAAATGCCTTATGCTCCGCATCAAAAACCTGCCTTTCCATTCACTCATGTAAGACATGATCATGTTGGAGCTCCCCAGCTGCAACACTGGCCCCTACACCATGGTGCTCCAGGTTATCCACCCAAGCATCCAACAGACGTAGGGCCTCACCATGGTGCTCCAGGTTATCCACCCAAGCATCCAACAGATGTAGGGCCTCACCATGGTGCTCCAGGTTATCCACCCAAGCATCCAACAGACGTAGGGCCTCACCATGGTGCTCCAGGTTATCCACCCAAGCGTCCAACAGACGTAGGGCCTCACCACGGTGCTCCAGGTTATCCACCCAAGCGTCCAACAGACGTAGGGCCTCACCACGGTGCTCCAGGTTATCCACCCAAGCGTCCAACAGATGTAGGGCCTGACCACGGTGCTCCAGGTTATCCACCCAAGCGTCCAACAGACGTAGGGCCTGACCACGGTGCTCCAGGTTATCCACCCAAGCGTCCAACGGATGTAGGGCAACTTCCCCACGGTGCTCCAGGTTATCCACCCAAGCGTCCAACGGATGTAGGGCAACTTCCCCACGGTGGTCCAGGTTATCCACCCAAGCGTCCAACTGATGTAGGGCAACTTCCCCACACTGGTCCAGGTTATCCACCCAAGCAGCCAAAAGACGTAGGGCAACTTCCCCACACTGGTCCAGGTTATCCACCCAAGCAACCAAAGGATGTAGGCCAGCTGCCCCAGGGATGCAGAAAACCTACGAACCCACCTATTGGACC
>BRDA01004621.1:53038-76405 GCA_036984385.1 Crenuchus spilurus
TATAATTTCGATTTTATATGATAAATTCAATATTTTTATATAAGCTTATTTTTATAACTTAAATAGTATATTTTAGCTTTAATATTAGACCAGAGATCCACAGTTATGATGTGTGAACTGTTTTGTATGTAAATGTTTGTTACCTCTTATAGTAATTGTTCCGTTCCACCTTAAATACTACAGCAGTTACTGTAGGCAGCTTGAGCCGCCTCACTGTTACTGCTGCGCCGTTTAAGGTGGAACGGGACAATTCCAAACTTAAGCGTCATTCATTCAGTCTGTTTGTGTTTATCCGCTTTAACACACATTTTATTCACACTTAAGTGTTTTATATGCAGCTGATGAGCTCAGCTATATACACTAAACGCTAAAATGTGCATTAAATGTTTAAATTTAATCTATTATACTAGTATTATCTAGTTCTTATCTAGAAAATAGAAATATCGTTTTGAGACTCGGTATCGGGAGACGCTAAAAAATTTATGGATCGGATCGGGAACAGAAAAAACGTGATCGGGACATCCCTAATTTACATACCTATTTTGATGGACAAAAACAAAGAAAATCTTGATTTTTTTCGATATGGCCCATTTATAAATACACTGATAACTGACTGGACTGCTATTGTAACAGGATAGGCTGGTTATTGGATGACTTGTGTGTGTATGAATGTGTGTGCCGTTGATTTGAGTCCAGTGAGTCTGACAACTGCATCCATTTTCTTCTAGTCATTCCTGAACTGAGAGCCAGAGGAAGCCAGGCTGGACTGATGGTAAGCAGCACACTTTCTATCTTGTCTCTCTCCTCACTTTTTTTGACTCGTTCTGTCTTGTCTTAAACAGAACTCTGTCTTACTTATTTCTAACCCTTTCTAGGAAATGTTTTTCACAGCTGTACTGTGTGGGTTGTTTTCTCTGCCTTGTATTCTCTGAACAGCCTTGTTTTACAGGACCTAATGACAATGTAATAAAGCACCCTCACTTTTGAAAACACGTGCAATTAAGTGTTGGGTGTTGTGTACTTGATGGATAAGAGCTTGGCTAAAAGGGTACCTGTCTCTTCATATCTTCATTAAGAGATTGCTGTCAAGTGTCGGGCACGCCGCCTCACTTCACTCCAGTTTTCAGTTTACACTCCACTCGACCCACATGACTCACAGACACCCAACACACTGCTCTGTCACCCTAGCTTGTGCTCAGGCTTTTGATGTCATCCTCAAGGTTGTTTAACAATAGTTTCAGAATGAGTTTCTGCACTGAACTTCACAAGAGGGCTCTCTCCGGTTTGGTTTGTCATGACTCCGATTTTTTTCCCCCTGAAAGTTTGATATTTGGATCTAAATTAAGAAACTGTATTTACATACAAGTAAATCAGAAACGGGACGGTGTTTATTTTTGATCATCGGACCAGAGACCCTGTGAACATTTCAGAAATTCTCATCACTCTAATTGTTTTTCGGTTCTTTTGTCACCTCACCATCCATGAGCTGTAGACTGCTTAGTAGAGTGTGTCATCATTAGCATAGCGATTGTAGTAATAATGGGTTGGCTTTGAAAAACATTCAGGTTTGGCTTGTTTATTCTGTGACTTATGGCTGGGCCTAAAGGTTCGGCATGCTGATGAGTCATATCCTAATGACATCAGTTGAGGAACCTGACACCTCACAATAGGATTACGTGAAAAATGCCACTCCCTTCTCTTTCGAAGCCAACCCGATGCACTGCTTCTTTTGTTTTTTACTTTGAGCTCTCCTGTAGTTGCTGCTTGTGCTCCATCTCTCAGTGCCGCATGTCATAATCCATTTTATTTTCCTTCTGTGGTAGACGAGCATGAATTTGAGCCAATCCGCAGATGCATGCACGCTCACAGAATCCACCTGAGCGCCAGCCTCCCCCTGCTTCCTGGCTTTGAATCAGCCTGTCAGAGGGCTGGTGGAGGCGGGGCTTGAGTTAGACCCCGCCCCCTATACTGACCCTCTGAGTAAGACTGGCGCCACCTGATGGATCAGGGTGGTAGTGAGCAGCCTGGCACGGAGGAGCCAGACTCGGGGGGTCGTGCAGACTCTGGGGGACCGGAGGTGAGCAGGAGGGCTTCCGAGCCTGAGCATGGCCTGTCCAAAATTACCCACAATGCCTTGGAGAACATGGGTGCCCTGGGCCACGGTCTCAAGCAGTTCTTCCAGCCCCAGCGGCGGCGCTCGTCCGTCTCACCGCATGATGCCGCCTCTTCCTCTGTGGGCCCTGCCCCTGAGGCCACTGAGGTGGGGCCAGAGTTGGGGGACGTGCCAGCCCCCAGTGCTGCCTCCTCCGATTCTGACCCCCCCGCTTCCGCCCCCCCTGCAGCTCTGAGCCGTGTGCTACAGCAGATCCGAGGTGCCCCCCCCATGATGAAGAGAGGGACCAGCCTGCAGAGTCGCCGCAGCAAGGCCGGGGGGGGCGGGGAGGCCCCCCAGAAAGGCAGCCCACAGATCCACAGGCGCAGTACCCAGGAGGCTTTGCTGCAGGCTGGACGCCCGCGCTCGTCATCCACCACGGACACACCCAGCAGCCCTGCTCTGGCTGACATGCTGCTAACCTCTGGGTACCACTCCACAGAGGAATCGGACAGAGTAAGTAATAATTTAATGGATTTCATTGCTTGCTGTGGCTAAGGTGAAGCCCTTTAATTACACTTAAAGCTTTCAGAGGTGCTTTCCTGGCATTGATCTGGCTTAATGCTGGAGTGATTCTTTGCTGAGTGTGGGTCTAATCTTTAATATTTTGTTTTTTTAATGATGCCACCTCTGTATAGATAAAGGATTTTCAACCCCGTTATTTGAGAGCTTCTTCACAATTTCACTACTTTACACCTCCTGCTCATGAGTTAATTAAAGATTTCATGCATTTTAACAGATGTAGAGTAGGGAAATCTGTAGAGCAGCACACTGTAATAAAAATAATAATTTATTTCTCAAACCCAGTGATGCTAAACAAAGAGTTTTAAGTCTTGAAGGAGGATAAAGCGGGGCAGCCTTTAAGAGATTGAGGTAAAGTGTTCCATAGTTTGGGGTCCATGATACTGAATGATCTGAATGAAGTCTTCGTTGAGTTCGTCATAGTACTAGTTTAATCTTATGTGCCTTAATTTTGCACTGTTAACTCTTACTGATGAACAGGGGACCTCATGCTCTGCCATAGTAGTTTGATTTAGATATTTTTTTGCTAAATATTGGCAACATCATTAATTTTAGCAATTGTGGGCAGTAGATCCCCAGAACTTGGCAAGTAAGCATTGCGTTAAACGTTGAAGGAAGAACATGTTGCTGAATTATCATGTTACTCTGCTTTGTTTACATCAGGCATGTGTTTCACTCTGGGCCAGAATAGACAAATTATGAGGGACCCCAAGTTGCTCAGCAGGATAAGATGCTGACACTATGACCAGAGGATCGCGAGTTTTTGACATCAACAGCCGGGGCCCAAGAGAGCAAAAATGGGTGCTCTCTGGGCGGGTAGATGGGTAGATGGCGCTCTCTCTTCCCATCGCTCACACATTGCAATGTCCGCTGCCTCAGGCATCTACTGATTGGTCCATTCGGAGCTGGGAATCCTGCGCTTTCCTTCGAGCGGGTTGGCTCCCCAGTGATGGTGATAGTTTGAAAAGAGGTGGTGGCTGCATCCCACGCAACGGAGGAGGCTTGTGTTTGTCTTCACCCTCCTAGAGTCAGGGACAGTGCAAAAGTGTGATGGGGAGAGTCCTGACGGAGGGGATGGGCTAATTGGCTACTACTATATTGGGAAGGGGATGAAAATTGGTAAAAACTTAGAAATAAAATTATAAGAAAAACTGGGCAAGTAAACATTGCCTTAAACATTGAAGGAAGAGCATTTTGCTGAATTATCATGTTACTGTGATTTGTTTACATCAGGCATTTCTTTCACTCTGGGCCAGAATAAACAAATTATGGGTTTTAAACCAAGAAGTCTTAATTAAATGTTTTAATTCAAGAACATGACAAAAATGTGCCCTATTATTTATTAAATGTTTTGTAGTTGTCATCTGACTCATTCAGAACAATCACGAGCAACATACTGATGTTTAAACAGATGCATTTGGTAGAAAAAGAGGGAATTTAAACTAGGGATACATCAGTATGGGAATGTTTGGCTTACACTTATATAAATACTAATATATAATTTTTTTAGATATAGATATATATAGGTAGATAGAGATAGAGATGGATATATATATATATATAGATAGAGAGATAGATATAGAGAGAGATAGATATAGAGAGAGATAGATATAGAGAGAGATAGATATAGAGATATAATTTTTTAAAATATTTACATAGATGGAGATGGAGATGGATATAATTTTTTTATATATATATATATATATACTTTTTTTATATATATATATACATTTTTTTATATATATACATTTTTTTTGTGTGTGTGTGTGTGTATGTATATAGATATATAGATATAATTTTTTATATATATATATATAAATTTTTTTAAATATTTATAGAGATAGAGATAGATATAATTTTTTTATATATATACATTTCTTTTATATATATACCTTTTTTTATATATATATACCTTTTTTATATATATATACATTTGTGTGTGTGTGTATGTGTGTGTATATATAGATATAGATATAATTTTTTTATATATATATACATTTTTTTTATATATATACCTTTTTTTATATATATACCTTTTTTTATATATATGTGTATGTGTGTGTATGTGTGTGTATGTGTGTGTATATGTATATATATATATAGATATAGATATAATTTTTTTTATATATATATAAATTTTTTTTATATGTGTGTGTGTGTGTGTGTGTGTGTGTGTGTGTTAAAAAAAAATTATATATATATATGTAAAGTGTAAGCCAAACATTCCTAAAATATCAATGTTCTTCTGGTTTACATTAACAGTGATGCAGTTATGAATGTTGTAGCTGGTTTATTTTGCATGTAACTGTAGCCTTTGTTATATAAGGTTTGATGTGTGCTCAGGTTAGCACATTCTTAACACGCCCCATTTCCTTCTAGTATTTTTATGCCAGTAATGTCACTGCATTCCGTTTTTTTTTTTTTTTTTTGTATTCGCACACTTGTGCAGTTTTTAATCTGTGAGCCATGAATGACATAGTTTGTGGTGGCACTGCAGGATTTGGGATGTGCCCGAGAGTATGTGTCCTTGTACGTCATAGCAGGTTGCCTGAATCTTTCCCCTACTTTGAGCTTCTCGGAGAGGCCTCTAGGCTCTGATTATTCCGATTATACTCCAGGATGGATGGGTTGGGATGACAGTGCTTGCAGGTCAGGGAGCTTGTGTGGCGGGTCACTATGTTCTCTAAGCCTTGCTAAATTTAGCCGTTACTGGGAGCACATCGGGACAGGGACCTCATGTAGGCAGTAGTAGAAAGCAACGCATGTTTTGTTTTTGGACCAGGATGTGGCATCTGGCTACCTGCATGCTCTCTTTGTCCTGAAGGATTTAGCCCTAGGGAGTGTGCGCTCATACAAATCGAGTGCTGCTGCTTTATTTTGCTCTGGACATGAAAGTAGTGCCTTTTGTCATGCTGACGATGACTGTGAGAGAACTTTGTCCAGGCTGTGCCTCTTCTTTCAGTATCTCTCTTACCAGGATGGTGTCAGTTTAGCTACTGAGACCAGTCAAAATGACTAGATGTTGGCGGTTGTAGTAGTAGAAGAAAAAGAAAGCACTTATTGGAGTATTTTCTTCAGCTAAGCATATTCATCAGACTTGCTGCAGAGTTTGGTAATATTCCTGAGTCATTTGTCTCACCTGGAACTGTGTGAGGGCTTGCTAGAACCATCCAAAATGTCTGTGCTTCTCCTTAGCTGGTGGAATGACCTGCTCAAAATGATATGTCTGCTCAGTTTGTAAATGAGCCACTAGCTCCCAGTGAGGTTTGGCATCCCAGGCCCACCTCGTTCCAAGCTCACTTCACAGACCTTTCATTTAAGTATCTGTAGCTCCATGTTGGGTTTCCCATTGACTACCATGCCATAACGCAGGGATACTCATTGCGCGGCTCCTGAGCCACATGCGGCTCACCGTGCTTTATTGGTGGCTCTCGTGACCGGTTACGAAAGTACGCCAGCACAGCCAAAGTATTTTTAAAGCACGCTACAGAGACATGTACTGTAATGCGCTTTACATCCAAGCACTTGCCCTCTCATTTTGCCTCAATTAAAGTTGGTGCCAAATGGGGGATACTGTGGAACCTGGCAACACACGCACAGTTTCCAACAGCAGGCTGCACGAGACTCTGCTGTTGCCAGGTTCACGGTTTAACACTTATAACTAATAAAACCCTCATGTTACGATATTATTAATGACTTTAAGATAAATAGCAATAATCATAATAAATCCTTTATAAACAAAATACTAAGTCGTACACTCGTACATAGTTGTTTTGCCATTTGCTTCAAACGTGTGACAGACATATATTCTGGGCTACTTTAAGCTTCTAAAGGGCGGGTTTTAGACTGACTTTAGGCTGGATATTTTTGTTGGACCTGGCAACCCTGCAGCAGTGTGGCTACATGGCAGCAGCGATTCTATAAGCTAGCTAGAGCAATATATTCAGTGCGCAAAGGTTTAGTCCATAGGTGGGTTGTTTATTTTTTTACATTATTTGAGTGACGTGGGGTGATATTGTGGCTCTCTCCTTGACTTTGATCTGTCAATATGACTCTTTTGAAAAAAAACATAGAGGATCACTGCCTTAACGGGTAATAAAAACATTTGCCAACAGGGACGCCATTAGTGTGTGCTCATTGTGTCATTTTATATGTTTATTATCTGTCAAAAGGTGATGTATCAAAAGTAGTATCATGGTTTAATTTTATAATTTTTAAAATTTTACCCCAGATTTTCTCCTCAATGTACTTTAGTGACCATTTAACGTGCCTTTTCTATCAACTCTCCTTATCACTATCACTTACAATGTCCCTGACTCTGTATGGCGGCCGAGCGCAGGCCTCCTCCGATACCAGTGAAGTTAAGCCCCGCCCCAAATGGGCAGCTCTCGTGTTCTCAGGGGAAAGTGTAGATCCCCAGTTCTAATGGATCGCCCTGCAGACGCATGAGTCAGTCGACATTGTTTATAGTAATAGGGAAGAGGGCACCATCTTGCCCACCCAAAGGAAGAGCACAGCCAATTGTGCTCTCTCGAGGCCCCGGCTGTTGATAACAAGCAGCATGATCAGGACTAAAACTCACGATCCTCGGATCATAATGGCTTCGTCTTGGTCCGCTAAGCCACTCGGTGCCCAGTATCATGTTTTTTTAACAGTACAGTGTACTAAAGATCATAAATTTCCCAGTTATATTAATTAAAATTAAAATGAGCATCACGTAATATGTTTTGTATAGTTTTATTTTTGTAAGTAATTGTGTCAGCTGCCTGTTACAGTCACTCAGTGCTTATAGAGAGGAGCTGGATACTCAGAAGTATGTTTGAAGTGAGGCATGGGCCATATCAACTCAAGCTGTGAATAAGCTATGTAAGAGGCTTTGATGCTCATCTTGTCATACTGAACTGTGGGGTCTGAGATAACAAGCCAGGGCAAGACACAAAGCCTCTGTGGATGGGCTAAGTGTGAAAAGCTGTTAAACAAGTGCAGAGTGAGACGCGTATGCAGGTACGTTCAGGGTGTTGATGGACAAATGACACAGCGTGGCTTTCACAGCAAGTTGGTTTGTTTCGATGTTTTGTTGTACTGAACAGTGAAAGGATAGCAGGTTATTTAGCTTTAAATGTGATGACCCTTTCTAAGTCAGGATGCCACCCAGGTGCTCGTCCAGTCTTTTGTCATCTCAAGACTTGACTACTGCAACTCGCTCCTGGCTGGTCTTTCTATGTGAGCCATCAGGCGCCTGCAGCTGATCCAGAATGCAGCTGGTCTTCAATCAGCCTACGTTTTCCCACATCACTCCACTGCTGCGTCCACCTCACTGGCTGCCCGCATTTAGCTTCAAAACCCTGATGCTTGCCTATTAAGCAAAAAAGGGACCAACTCCTCTACCTAATGGCAATGGTCAAGTCTCAAGCCACATCTCGAACCCCTCAAGCTTCTAGTACGGCTCGGCTTGACCTGCCATCCTTTAAGATATGTGGAAGACTAACTTGTGGAACAAACTCCCACTGGTTGCTCTAACAGCAGAGTCCCTCACCGTCTTCAAACACAGACTGAAGACCCATTTCTTTGTTGAGCACTAGTTTAAAACACTTATTGTAATGCTCTTATATTTCCTTTTTTCTGGGTATTAGTGATGGTTTTGTTCAGTAACAGTGTCTGAACTGAAGAGTAGTTTGGACTCCAAGCTGTCTACTAGATGAGATGATTCTCTTAATGGAAACAAAGCACCAATTGTAATGTGATCCAATTATTAATGTGGTTGAAATGAACGTTCTGTGGAATTATTGGAGTTGAACTATATTCATCATGAGATTGGCTGTGGTGAGCAGAAACGATCTTCACTCTTTATTATTTCACTCCTAGCATGTATTCAGTGCATTAACGTAGTGTTGGTAAGGTAGCTAATTGCAATTGGATTGTTAAGTCACAGTGTTTATTTCTGCAGATCTATGTAAATTATACCAATGATGCCTTGCAAACCAAACAAGCTTTTTTAGGCCAGCAGTGAATTCTTGAACCTGCACTTTTATAGAATCATTGTTCTCTGGTGTTAACATGGTAACAGCCAAGCTGCCCAAGTGCTCTTCTCCCAGGAACTAGAACTTTTGATGACATGAAAAACAAGCAAAATGAAAATGCAGAATATTTCTTTCATCTGTTCAGTTTTGACAGCTTTGGCGCACACACTCTTGCAGAGTCTGCACTTTTGCAGAATCAGTCATTGGCTGTGTCTGAAACATAAGAAATGCTGCCAACTTGAGTTGCGTTATGAGGCACTCGTGTCCAAATGTAATGTTTATTTATATGCAGTACAGGTCTTCTTATACTTTGAACACCCTGCGAATTTGCAAGTTCTCCCACTTGGAAATCATGGAGGGGTCTGAAATATTCATCTTAGGTGCATGTCCACTGTGAGAGACATCATCTAAAATATAGCCGCAAGCGGCAATTAACGGGTTCCGAGCAAAATGAGACAAATAGCTTAATTCGCTTGAATATGGTCTAATAGAAAGGCTTTCATGGCATCAGGTGAAGTACCTTTGACATTGGAGCATAAAGCTTTACAATTGTTTGACAGAAGAAATACTTTGCAAGTGTTCAGCCTTGCAATGAACACCTTTAATATGCTCCTCTGTCACATGTATAAGCAGTGTACTTTTACTATGGCATCACCCTATAAAGGCATGAAGTGACCAATGTTCCAAGTACTGATTTAACATTTGTCCTACATGAAGTGTTTGATTGTAGCGTCAATTAAAGCAATGCGTTACAGCCAATTCATTAAAACCATGGCTTGTATAAACCATTCTGTTCATTTAAAGAAACTAGTTATGAAATTAATGATAATTATGTAGATATGTATTGAACACATACATAAAGACAACAAATGTTATGTTTGACATGACTGTGACTGTGTTATTGTGTTTGCTTGTATATGTGTATATGTGAACATGGGTCTATCTGATCATATGTTTGTGTATGAATGTGTGTATGGGTGTTTGTGTGTGAGTGTGACTGCATTGTGAGATGCATAAGCACTATATTTTTGCTATTGTATCATCTTATAAAGGCCTGACATAATCAATCTTGCCAAATATTGTTTGAATTTGCGGCCTACATGAAGTGTTTAGTTTGATTTTATAATCAGTTCAAGCAAGATGAGTTACAGCCATTTCATTAAAACCATGGCTTGTATAAAGCAGGGCGGTCATGATTGCTTAGTTGAGTAAATCATTAAAGTGCTAAAAAGTCAAGATTTTTTTTATAATAATTTATGTATACACTCAACAGATTGTGAAAATATCAAGTTTGACATTATTGGTCAAAAGTTTGGGGACTAGTTCAAAAAATGCTACTTTCATCAAATTATAAGTTAAACAAATTTTGGACTATTTTTGATGAAATTATCTATCTGGTGTTGTTAAGGAGCCTACTCCAAATAAAGAAAACTAGTTTTGCTAAGAATAGAAGAACCACTTAATACTGTAATGACATTAATTTAAGTAGCTATTTAGCCATTATAGCGCCCCCTAAGTACATACATGTGCCAGGTCTTAAAGCCTACCACAGAAATGCTAACTTAATGTGCCGGTAATGTTTCGTCAAAGTAGACTTAAGGACTCATGAGGAACAGCTGTTTAAATAGAAAATGCGCTATCCGGTAGGGTTAATTAGCATATGGCGGCCATGCTTAATTGAAATTTCAACATTTTTTTGATAATTATTTACCTACATACTCTGCAGATTGTAACACAACCATAAGTGTGAAGATAGGGTAAAAAATCCAGGGACTAGTTCGAAAAGTGAATTTTTTAATCTCATATCGATTACGCCAAAATGCTACAATTTTGTTACACACTTATATAGGCCAAATTGTTTGTCTCTATGAAAAGGATAATAATCATCAAGGATTTTATCAGTGCTTTTAACGTAGCTTGCAAAATGCTTGATTTTTATGAATAGCGCCACCTAGTGGCCAAATCGCTTAAACCTTTGCAGGCTACTAGGGAGTCCCTAGCTAGACATAGTAGTTGAGTGTCATCCTGATCAGTGATTGTTTAGCCTATCAAATGGCTGCTGACACCTGATTGGCTAATAGCATCGTAAATTTTTTAATTATCAATTTTTCCCTAATTATCCACTTATAGTCTGGCATATAGATGCAGCATACCAAACTGTGGCTTCCTACGACTTACGGTAGCTGAGAAACAGACATTTAGCATTTACAGCGCTCCCTATTGACAAAATTGTGCCAGCAATAAAAGGCGTCCTCAGAATCATGTCCTGGATGAATGTATGAAGTTTCATCACAATATTCGTAAGCGTTCCCGAGAAACAGCTGATTAAGTAGAATATGCGCCAATTCGGTAGAGCTAATTTGCATATGGCGGCCATATTGTTTTCAAATTTCAGTTTTTTTGATAATTATTAAGCTTCATGCTCTTCTGAACATGATGGTATAGGGCATAGTAGGATTGGTCAAAAATCCTAGGACTAGTTCACAAAAGTTGGTTTTGCATATTATGCAAATTAGCAAAAAATCTAAGTGGGCGGAGCTTGATGGTCCAAATGGCAGATTAACTTTGTTTGAGCCAAGGAATCATATAAAAAAATAATTTACGGTATTTCAGCTAGCTGACAAAACGCGTTGACATGCACTATAGCGCCCCCTAAAGGCCGATCTGGCTGAGTGTGAGCGCCTGAGTAGCGGGGGGGACTACTACCTGTTGACCAAGTTTCGTGTCTCTAGGCCTTACGGTTTGGTCTGCATGATTCGTTTTAGGGAAGAAGAAGAAGCGGAATAATAATAATCCTAACAAATACAATAGGTTTCCTAGCACTTCGTGCTCGGAACCCTAAAAAAAATCCAGAAATCACAATGTGTGATTTTTTTAAATAATTTATTTGTGTTACTGCTGCAAATAAGTATTTGAACACCTGCCAATCAGCAAACATTCTGGCCCTCAAAGACCTGTTAGTCCACCTCTAAAAAGTCCACCTCCACTCCACTTATTATTCTAAATTAGAAGCACCTATTTGAGGTCGATAGCTGCATAGACACCTGCCCACCCCACACAATCAGTAAGACTCCCAACTACTAACATGGCTAAGACCAAAGAGCTGTCCAGAGACATTGTAAACCTTCTCAAGGCTGGAAAGGGTTACGGGGCAATTGCCAAGCAGCTTGGTGAAAAAAGATCAACTGCAATTATTAGAAAATGGAAGAAGCTAAACATGACTGTCAATCTCCCTCGGACTGGGGCTCCATGCAAGATCTCACCTCGTGGTGCATCAATGATCCTAAGAAAGGTGAGGAATCAGACCAGAACTACACGGGAGTAGCTGGTCAATGACCTGAAGAGAGCTGGCACTACTGTTTCCAAGGTTACTGTGGCTAATACACTAAGGCGTCATGGTCGTGCATGGCAAGGAAGGTTCCCCTGCTTAAATCAGCACACGTCCAGGCCTGTCTTAAGTCATGGGAGAAAGTGCAGTGGTGAGATGAGACCAAAATAGAACTTTTTGGTCTTAATTCCACTCGCCGTGTTTGGAGGACAAAGAGTGATGAGTACCATCCCAAAAACACCATCCCTACTGTGAAGCATGGGGGTGGAAGCATCATGTTTTGGGATGTTTTTCTGCACATGGGACAGGACGACTGCACTGTATTAAGGAGAGGATGACCGGGGTCATGTATTGCGAGAGTTTGGGGAACAACCTCTTTCCCTCAGTTAGAGCATTGAAGATGGGTTGTGGCTGGGTCTTCCAACATGACAATGACCCAAAGCACACAGCCAGGATAACCAAGGAGTGGCTCCGTAAGAAGCAAGGTTCTGGAGTGGCCTAGCCAGTCTCCAGACCTAAACCCTATAGAAAATCTTTGGAGGGAGCTCAAACTCTGTGTTTCTCAGCGACAGCCCAGAAACCTGGCTGATCTGGAGAAGATCTGTGTGGAGGAATGGGCCACAATCCCTGCTGCAGTGTGTGCAGACCTGGTGAAAAACTACAGGAAACGTTTGACCTCTGTAAAGGCTACTGCACCAAATATTAACACTGATTTTCACAGGTGTTCAAATACTTATTTGCAGCAGTAACACAGAAATAAATTATTAAAAAATCATACATTGTGATTTCTGGATTTTTTCTTTTAGATTATGTCTCTCACAGTGGACATGCACCTAAGATGAACATTTCAGACCCCTCCATGATTTCTAAGTGGGAGAACTTGCAAATTTGCAGGGTGTTCAAATACTTATTTTCCTCACTGTATGTATTGAACGTAAAATGAGTTTACCCTTTTAAATTAAATTATGATTACAAATGAACCTTTTCACAGTAATATCATATTTGAAGATGCACTAATACATTCTGAATTGTATTATTATTTATTTTTTGTCATCATTCATATTGTTGTCATAGTAACCTAACTGTAGAGCAGCTCTAATCAAAACAAAAGTCTCACCATTTCACATTTTGACCTAAATATCGTCTGTCAGGTAATATTTCTCACCGTTATTATTTCTGTGACTTGACAAGAGCTCTTTTTTTAATCCCAACCGTACAGCTATTTGACAGCAGAGGTGAATTCTGAGTAGTTGCAGTAACAGTATGAATACTTTTGTAGGCCAGGCAGGAAAGTTCTTTGTCATCACTGCTGTTATCTCGCACCCTTCGTCTGGTTTCTTTTTGACCGTTCAACCTAATGTAACCTATGCTAACATTACATTCAGTAAACCAGCGTATTCACCACTCTGTCCAGTGCCCATTTGCTTTCTATCTGTTCTGGAAAGTATCTGGTTCTGTTATCTGGGACTTCACCCAAGTAGAGAAGCCTTTTTAGCTTTGATGACAGCTCTGGTTTATTGATTTTTCTCGGTGTACTTGGATAAAGGGAGTTTATGCCTTTGGCACGTTGGTTCGCTTACTGGAAGGCTGATATGTTCCTGTCTTATCTTTGATCAACGAAGGCAATGTTCCTGATAACTGGGATGGACTTTTTCGTCGTGTGTGCGTCTTTGGATGATCATAGTTCATCCATAACTGAAGCAGAATATATCTGGCCTTAATATTTCACCGCTTTAGCACTTTTTCATCAGATTTGGGATAAATTCTGCAATTATTAAATGTTTCACTTTTAGTTTCACTGTTCTCTTTAATTATTGCTTGACTTGGGTATTTCCTGGTATTTTCCCTGCAGATTTGATGATGTGGAGCAGTATGCCAGTCTTTTATCAGTGATATGAGCCTCAGTCTTTATCTCTGAGCATTTGAGAACTCTTGTCATAGTACAGAGGTCCAGTCAGTCTTTCAGACCTGCAGTAGTGCCAAAGATACAGCGTTTGAAAGGGCGTCTGCAGTCCACGTCATTATGGCCAGCAACGGGAGTGAACTCGAAGTCATGGTGATTTTTTCCATACATTATTGCAGTTTATTTATCATTTATCTGCTAGCAAGCATGTAAGAGGGCTTGAATGACGATGTTCATGAAGTATGGAGAGCTTGGTATACAGTGTCAGTTATTGTAGCTTATTTTATTGTCTTTTGTAAATGTTTTTAAATCTGATAAACTAATTTCTGACCTGTTTCTTTATCTTTTTTCTCTCGTCTCTCTCTCTACCTCTCTCAGGTGGATCGGCTGGAGGTGTCCGGCCCAGCGGTGTCACCCAATGCTCTGTCCAGCAGCTCAGACGGTGGTGCATATGGCGTGGACTCTGTGGATGGGACCCCTGACCCTCAGCGCACAAAGCAGGCCATCGCTCAGTTACAACAGAAGATCCTCAAGCTGACCGAACAGATCAAGATCGAACAGACCGCCCGTGATGACAACGTGGCAGAGTACCTGAAGTTAGCCAACAACGCAGACAAGCAGCAGAGTGCACGCATCAAGCAGGTTTTTGAGAAAAAGAACCAGAAATCGGCTCAGAGCATCCAGCAGCTGCAGAGAAAGCTTGAACATTACCACCGCAAACTGAGAGAGGTGGAGCACAACGGAATACCACGCCAGCCCAAAGATGTTCTAAGGGACATGCACCAGGGTCTTAAGGATGTCGGCGCCAAGGTAGAAATCCGCTGGCTTTGTGGTGTAGATTTGAGTCACAAGATAAAGCATTTCTAAAACCGTATTTGGATTGGATTGAAAGTACTTGCAGTCCTGTTGTCATTTTATCTTATACAGGAGCTCCTCTGTGCTCTTCATTTATGTCCAGATCAGCCACATGTGTTTTTTCTCTCTCTTCCCTGAGAAAAACATTACCTACTTCCACTCTGCGCTTGTCTGATCTTTTTTGTCTTGTTCAAATGCAAATCAGTGTAATTTGTTTCCCAGCATATTTTTGGATTCTGCTAATAGCCGTATTTAATTTCACATGCAGATCCGTGAAAACTTTCACAAAATTGCTATTTTTATGAAATGCTGTTTATTCAGTAACACATGAATGACCATTTTCACTTCCAGTGCTACCTGGGAGTGCTTTATGTGGAGGAAAAAGAACGTTGTCGATGAGAAGAGTGAGGCTTATTATAGAGAACTGATTATAATCACAGCTATATCAGTGAGTGTTCCCTAAAATCTACAGTTAATGCTGTTAAACTAATAGTGAATAAGGCCAAGTAAAAAAAAAAAAAAAATCATCCTTTTTCACCAAAAATGTTGGGTCGGGGGGGACGTGTTTTTTTTTTTTTTTTTTAAGATTGATGGTAGAAAAGTATGTAGCGAATATTAAAATGTTGAAAGCGTGAAATGGGGTCACCATGATGCTTCCCGTCGCTGTATTCCTGGTAAAATGCATCTAGTGCAGAGGCGATTGCTCTAAGACTGCAAGGGAAGCTCAGCTTCTCCTAAAATGTCAAAAAACTAAGTGATCAATAATATACTGTTGTGTGTACATGTCATTGACTAAATATGCGCTACAACGCGCTCAACTTTTGTTCAGCATCAGCTTCTTATCACTGGTAATGATGCGGCTTTCCTCTCACTCATTCCCGCAGCTTCACAGTGCTTTAAACAGGGTGGACGCTCAGCGTCCAGAGTTCAATAGCAAAGCAAAGAGTACAGCGGAACGAGACGAGTCATTGGATAAATGCTGGGCTTTGTCCCACCCATCGGACGCTCATTTGGCGCGCTTTTTTGCGTAAAATAAATAAATGGTCGGGTGCTTTTTAGAGGGTCGGGCGGGGATGATCACCAATTGTTTTTTATTTTATTTTTTTTACTCGTCTTAATACTTTATATTCAAGCTGATAATGTAATACAGTTAACAAGCCTCACGAATAAGGAGAATAAACTAGAAAAGTGCATTTCCTGAATGAAACACGGGATATTGTGCATTGCTAAAATGGCCCACAAGCTAGGGTATCCCAGTTGGTTTGTAATGTGATTCTGTGGTATCTGTGGCGGTTGCTATGGCGCCACAAGGCGGTTGCTATGGCGCCACAAGGCGGTTGCCATGTCTCTATGTGAAAATGAATGGGAAGAACGAGGGATGAAAAGATGACAAAAAGAGAAGTGAGGGTCAGTATGGCCCTGCACTAGAGCTCTGTTATCTGTCCTGATGGAGTACATGAATGTTGGTGGCTGTTGGGACACAGAAACTCTGTGGCTTGAGTGTATGTGAAAATGCATGGAAGTCAATGGGAGGAACGAGGGAAGAAAAGATGACCAAAAAAGGAGTGCGGGTCAGTATGGCTCTGGACTAGAGCTCTGTTACCTGCCATGATGTAGTATATCAATTTTGGTTGTTGTTTGGCAAAAGGAAGCCTGGAATTTAATATGGGTGAAAATGAATGGAAGTCAAAGGGATGAAAAAGGGATGGCAATAAAACAACAAATAAACGAGTGTGGGTCAAAACAACAGTTAATTTCTGCTCTGGGGCCTGCCCTGATATAGTGTGTCCGAAATGGTGCGAATCAGTCAAGCAGAAGTACAGTAGATGAGCATGCGTTTTTGCTCCCCATTCATTCTCTATGGGGAAAAATTCCCAGATTAAGGAAGATTTTAGGAAAACCGCACATCCGATCAAAATTCTGTATATGAGCCCGGATCACATAATCGGACCGAACAATCTGGAGTTGGAACGGTGTCGATATCTCGAAAACTGCGGGACAAGAAGTGTGTCAAAAATCTGGCGGAATTGCTTTGCAATGCGCAATATAATAATAGTGTGAGAGTAAATAATAATAATCTTGATCATATCACGTTACCGACATCCACATACAACGCCCTACAAACCTGTCCTAGAGTTTCATCACCAAGGAGATGTGTACAGTGTTTAATTAAAGACACCCCCTTGATAAACCAATTCAAACCAAATGGAGCTTTAGGCATGAATTACACAATTTCTTCTTGTAGTACGGGCATGCTCCGCCATGTTCTCTGGCTCTTCCACCCTGCAGACTTTAGTCACAACTCTTTTGTGACATTCCTGATCCAGTTAAGTAAGCTCTGTGTGTGTATCTTATTAGAGCAAAGGTCAGTAGATTGTGGTTGGAACTAAAACTTTGTTCACCAAACACTTAACTCAAAAAGACAAATGCCCCTTCAACTGGGAATTCATACTTGGAAAGTAGAGATTAGGTAGTGTGCCCATACTGTCAGTAGTAATAAAGTGTCACTTATCTAATGAATGAGTTTTGACTTATACAGGCACAGTAGCTGCTTAAATCTATAATATTGACCATGTTAAGAAGGTAAATATGCCTTTAACATCTGTCTAATGTCTAGCTTGTTGCTAACGTTGTTTGCTTTCTTGGAAATATCAATGTTTTTTCTCACATTGTAGCTCAGACAAGGAACAGTTGAAATTCACACCCGGATTAGTACAAAAAGCCTCCACACCATGCATTCAGTGCTTCACATGTAGTGCACAGACTTTATGCTGCACAGTCTGGAAAGCCTAGAGTAGACGACTGTGCTGGGATACTGTTTCCAGGTTGTTAAGCAAAGCCATATAGACTTGCTTATGTGGATTATGGATTATAACATTGTATGTGGACGATTAATTTTTGTGGTCTGAAGAAAGTGTGTGATGTTTTAGGGCTGCAGTGTTTATCTCTTCTTTCATGGCTTGGCATTCAGTGCCACATCAAAAAACAGAAATTTGTACATTTTATTCAAAAAAGTGACATTTCAAGCTTTTCTTCACTGTTGATCAGTTTGGCGTATAGCTCATGAAAATCAGAAATCCAGAATCTTGTAATACTAGTAAATTAGTATTCAAACAGTATTGTCAGTAAAACAAACAAAAAAAAAACATTAAATATGCCCCTTAGTGCTGGGCGATAAAACAATATCGATTTTTTTTCACAATAATTTTTTCCTCGATGATGACGATAAGCCGCGACAATAGAATTCGATAAACATTAACATTAGTTTCTATTTCACGTCTAAGCAGTTTGACAGCGAGTTCAGAAGTCTAATACTGCTGCTTGTTAGCTCCTCCTCCTCACCAGCGCCGCCAAAATGAACCGTTGTGTTTAAGACAAGCGTGTGATTGGGGGAGAGTGTAAGTTGGGCAGGGGCGAGTAAGCGCGAGGTCGCTATGTGCTCATCAGTTTGTAGGAGAAGGAGGGGGGCTTGCTGTGTGTGTTAGCCCAAGTGCTAGCATTAGCCTGTTAGCTTGGCTCTCTAGCCTGTTATTTTGGAGTGGCTGTGGCCGACAGCAAATATTTGTAAGTTTCAACAATAAAGTGACGAACGTCTTTCTCGTCCATCCTTTCAACGCGTCCAGCCGGAAGCTACAATATTATGTTCTGGAAATAAACATTTTAATATTTTAAACAGTAACATTTCATGTATTTAATCTGATGTTTTTAGAAATATTTTGTTCAAAAACTGACAGTGTTAGAAAATTTAATATCCTGATAATTATCGAGATTGATCAATATAGAAAAAAATATTGTATATTATTTATTTATAATATTTATAATTATTATATCGCCCAGCTCTAATGCCACTTTATAATCAATATAAAATATATTAACTATACATTTTTGAACTCTTTTGTAACCTCAATTGTCTCTATTAGGTAACTGGTGGCCTTTCTACCATCTCCCAGGCCACTCATTCGGCAGCAGGCGCTGTAGTGTCCAAACCCCGCGAGTTCGCCTCTCTGATTCGCAACAAATTCGGCAGCGCAGACAACATCTCAGCTTTGAAGGACTCTCTGGATGAGACTCAAGGTGACGAGACCATATCAGGGGCGGGGCCCTCAGGAGTTCGGACCCTGGCGCCCGGTCAGCTACAGTCCAGCCCCAAGTATGGCAGCGAGGACGACTGCTCCAGTGCCACTTCAGGTTCAGCAGGGGCCAACAGCACCACAGGGGCCCCTGGAGGCCCCCCTAGCTCCAAAGGCAACACCCTTGAACTTGGCCAAAGCTCTGGATTCGATGCCCTGTTTCATGAGATTCAGGAGCTGAGAGATAACCAAAACAGACTGGATGAGTCATTTGATAACCTGAAGAGCCACTATCAGAGGGACTACACCCTCATCATGCAGGCCCTGCAGGAAGAAAGATTCAGGTGCACACCCCACAGAATGCCTGGGAAGGCTGAATACTCTTTTTAAATTTTATTTCACATTCATTTGGGAGTTCTTTTAAACAGCATTTGCATGTCTGACCACACAAAATGTTAACAAAAATGCAAGAGATGATAAATTAATGGCAGTCTACAAATATGCCTTTGTTCATATGGCTTTCTAATGAGGATTAAGAATAGGATCAGAGACGCCACTACTAGTTCTCAGTAAATGTCTCAATGCCATCATTGTGTGCATGTATTTACTATTGTATTGTGTGTGCATTGACAGGTGTGAACGTTTGGAAGAGCAGTTGAATGATCTCACAGAACTCCATCAGAATGAAATTTTGAATTTAAAGCAGGAGCTCGCCAGCATGGAGGAAAAAATTGCGTACCAATCTTATGAACGAGCCAGAGACATACAGGTACTGTACATGTGTATGTATTGAGATGTTGAATAATTTAAGGAAGATACTTACAGTGTATCTACTCAATTAGACTACATGGCATATTATGTAGAGGCCAAATCATTTTAGCCTATTGCATACAATTAGTCATCTTTTACAATAAAACCAAAGGGCTACTTCAATGACTAACAATGCTGTTTATATCAACAGTTCCCTGTTTAAAGTTAACTGTATTGGTACCTTCTTGTCTATAGGAAGCGCTGGAGGCCTGCCAAACACGTATCTCTAAGATGGAATTGCAGCAGCAACAGCAGCAGGTGGTGCAGTTGGAGGGTTTGGAGAACGCCACGGCACGCACTTTACTTGGCAAACTCATCAACGTGCTGCTAGCTGTGATGGCAGTCCTGTTGGTGTTTGTCTCCACGGTGGCAAACTGCGTAGTCCCTCTGATGAAGACGCGCAGCCGCACATTGTCCACTCTCCTCCTCATCATCTTCCTGGCCTTTCTCTGGAGAAACTGGGAGGTCTTGTCGCAGTATCTGGACCGTTTCTTGCTACACCCAAGATGACCTGCAGGGAGCAGATCTTGTAAGAAAGGGACAGAAGAGTGGGGCATAATGAAGGGGGCAGAGACTAGTGCACTGCCTCTGCTACACTGAGTTCAATGGGGTGGGTCTCAGTGGAGACGGATGTGAAGGGAGATCTTACAGATTTTTTTGTTTTTGCTTTTTCTTTACCCAAGGAGTGAATTTGTTTACATTTTTATGAAGACTTTTTTTTTCTGCCAACAGAAAAAAAATTGTAATGCTGAGTTGTTTATTTTCCATTTGTTATTGAAAGTGATGCAAGTTGTGTTGCTTGATGTCCTTGTAATTATTGTCAGAATATACATTTATGCAAATAACCAAGATCTGAGTTTGCAGCACAGATATAAGATCAGAGTGTATGGGATGCAAACAGGACATATTTCCTCATCATAAGCATAACACACATCACTACAACCACTCATTCTTTCTCCTCTTTCTAAAATGAACTGTCTTAATCTCTTAACTTCCCTGACTATAGTTTCCTCTTTCTCATTTTGCACATCTGTCCTCTAAAATCTCTCCTTTCCTCTTTCTGCTCCTGTGCTTTTTTTTCCCCCTCATATCCCTCTTTCACCTCATTATGATCCTTTGCTGCTGACAGGACTTTTGTGTAGTCATCACTGGATGAAGGAACAGATGAGGTCAGTTGGCGCACAAGAGTTTGGAGTTTGATTAACTGGGCCTTTCCTGACCGGGTCATGGAATCGAAACATTCTTGGCCTGTTAAAGAACCAGGCTGCCTCGCCTCTTCATCTCTAGCCCTGCGTCCCGTGCCCCCCGTTGGCTTGCTCTGATGGAGGCACAGCCTCCGATTCATGAACAGAATGAACATACTTGAAGAGCTCAAAAGGCTCAAAGACTCTCAGTGCTTCCGTACTGTTTCTTATAGCGACAATGAAATAGTCCTTTTTAGTTTTTATTCTATTATTTTTTAAAACTAAATGAATAAACGGGCTGTTTTAAAAGTGCATCTTGTCCAGTGTTTTTACTGTATCGATTTTGTTAAAGCTTTATCTTTCAGGTGAAGGTGTGTTTAGTAACTTTCTCGCAAGAGACTCTATAAACAGGCTATAGTGCTGGCGCCCAAACTCAAAAATATATTGCAGCTCCTTATATAAACCACTAGAGGGAGACATACATTTCCCTAATGCACTTGTAAAATGTAGTTTTTTCTCAGTCCTTGAGTAAATGTATTGCTATTACTGCAAAATACACTCATTATCCACAGTATTAGAATCACTATTATAGGAGCATCAGGATCAATCTTGTAGGTTCAATATATAGGTGTTGTGTAAGCCATCTTGGTGCATAATCTGTATTCCTGTTCATCACTGATCAGTTTCTGACCACAGCACCATTCTTGACCGGTAGTGTGTATGGTGCTGGTATATCAGGTATGCTATTAGCTAGGTTAAGAGTGGACCACCACAATAAAAATGACTGTTAATGATGCATAAAACTAATATTTCCCAGAGGTCAATTAAGCATTATGCATTAGTTCTTAAAATAAGTATAATAATAATAATAATAATAATAATAATAAAAACCTAAAATAATATTGGAATAGGCCGAGTATTGAAGATCAGTACATCAGTGCTAATAGAAATACCCTCAAATGTATTCATGCAATTATATCACAGTTCTGTTATCGCTGTTTATTGTTAGATTTTAAGGTAACTGTATGCTTAACATTCCACAAGATAAAGTAGAAATATCAGACTATGTGCATCAGTCATAATAGACTAACAGCAGTTATATGTAATTATTATACATACAATAAACGTAAATATACTGATTTCAAAGATGTTTGTTGGCATAAACGGTGTGGCTTTTTTTAAAACACCATCCATGCCTGAGTAGAGGTTCGTTCATTTAACTCTTAAGCCAATAAAGCTGCTGATGTACCTTTCTGATTGATCTTATGCAACAGAAGTAGATTTATTTCATTTTTGTTGCTGGTACTCTGGTGTCTGTGCTCTTCAGCCAAGCTGTGAATAAAAGCAATACTTCAAAAGCTTCAGTCAGAGCGTCATCATGTCATCTGGCGCGCCTAGAACGTCTCTTAGCCAATCAGATTGCGGGGTCGGAACTAACTGTGGTATGATGCAGTATACGGACATTATTCTCAGTTACGGTAGGACTTTTATTATGAAGTCCTCTATTGTCATCCTCCGGAAACACCAGAAAAAGTCTTGCTAGTATCGGGAACCCCTTGAGGGTCGACCGGGGAAGCTTCTTGGCTGATTTTGGGCTGCTTGTGATTATGCAAAGATCTCGATTGAAGGTTTGTCTCTTTAGGTCTTCGCTGTTAGATCAATTTTTGTGGTGTCATGTGTTTGTCAGTGTAATTGTGTACTTAAAGCAGCTCAGTATGCTAAGCTAATCGGCTAAGCTAATATTAGCCGCATCTAGCTGGTTGTACGTATTTTTGTTTTGTTTATTATCGGGTTTAACGTTTAAAATTATTTTTTTTGTATCTTAAAGCTAGTTGGGCTCGACTTTGTATTATGTGCTTGGCTGTTTCAGTAAACTGTGAGCTTTTGTCAGCTAAACTAGCTTCTGAATCGGATTTAACATCTTTCACTTTGTAGCTCACATAGACTGTCATTCTGCAAGTATTGTCCCTAAGAGTCTCACAGAGCTTAAATTAGAGCTGCCTGACTGACTACAGCATTAAAAAGACACATTTCTCAAATCAAAATACCCAAAAAGATGATCATTCCTTGCTTATTTTTTGTAGTTAATTTGAGTGATTTCAGTGTTTTTATGGATTCAAAAATAGGTTTCAGTTAACCAAGTCTCCATCTGAGCTGAGAGGTGTTTTGGTTTTGGTTTCTGTTCATTCTGTAGCTTTCCTGCCCAAGATTGAAAAGATGGGAGCCCTCCTGAAGCCTTTCTGGAGACAGATATTCTGTCTGGCTGCTCTTCTAGTGCTGTTGCTTAATGCTGCTTCGCAATTCAATCCATATAAAGTTCTTGGAGTGTCTAGACATGCCAGTCAAGCTGAAATCAAAAAGGCCTACAAGCAACTTGCCAAGGAATGGTGAGTAACGATACTGGTGAAATGTGAAGGTTGTTTTAAATTACAAACCGGATTCCAAAAAAGTTGGGACACTTAACAAATTGTGAATAAAAACTGAATGCAATGATGGGGAGATGGCAAATGTCAATATTTTATT
>BRDA01004624.1:0-12255 GCA_036984385.1 Crenuchus spilurus
GGTGCTTCTAATTTAGAATAATAAGTGGAGTAGAGGTGGACTTTTTAGAGGCGGATTAACAGGTCTTTGAGGGCCAGAATGTTTGCTGATTGGCAGGCAGTAACACAAATAAATTATTAAAAAATCATACATCATTTTTTCTTTTAGATTATGTCTCTCACAGTGGACATGCACCTAAGATGAAAATTTCAGACCCCTCCATGATTTCTAAGTGGGAGAACTTGCAAATTTGCAGGGTGTTCAAATACTTATTTTCCTCACTGTATGCATTGCACCCAGGGAGCAATTGTAGTTTAGGTGCCTTGTTCAAGGTACTTCAGTCATGTCCTGTTGGTTTAGAGGTTGCAAACCAGTGAATTCTGGTCACAAGACTTGTTCTTTAGCTGCAAACCCTCTGCTGCCCTCGTGCATTGAATTACAATGTACTACAGAGTGTCAGAAAATCATGTAATTCTGTTTCAAATATCAAAGCATGCTTTAGACATTGTTATTGGCCTTTCTAGCTATTATTATATTCCATATGCATGTTATTACTGTCTTGATTAATATGCGATGTGCTGAATTTAGTATATTACTCACTTAATTTCTGGTAAGCCATTCCCTTTTAGTTTGAAATTTAAAAGAAGAAATAAAAACGAATCAGTATCACAGCCAAGGTATTGATAGTTAACCTAGAACATTCACCCTAAATCATGCTGTTGTATAATGTTCTTCCCCATTCATACTTATTCTTCTCATTCTGGATGTAATGCATAATGTAGTCAGTCTTCTAATCTATTCTGGGACATTATAGTCATTCTTGTCTCGATATCCTGAAAAGAATGAATAACCCTAATATGCAAGAATGACGAGACCATTTTAGATTCTGCCAACATTCAAACACATGTATGACACACCAGCCAAACATTTCTATCTGTTTGTATTTGTTGGTGTTGGTGTTTGTGTTTGTTGCGTTGGTGTGCCCTTCCTTTGAAATATGGGAAGTCAGCCAGCAGCCACACAGCTCTATTTCAACTCAGAAATAGCCTCTCATCTTGCAGATGTCAATGCCCAGTTGATCAGTTGTTCCAACACCACTCAGTTCATCCCCTGTGTGCTATCAGTTGCTTCCCTTACAGAAACAGACAGCGCTGATGAAAGGCTATGTTTTATTTCAGTGTTAGCAGACAGATATGGCCTTGCAGACTTTTGGCTTTTACTGTGACCTACAGTAAGTATTTCCACAATATGTGGACATTGAAGTCAGAAGTCTGTTGACATTGGTTACAAATCAGTTGTGCTAATGTATGTGGTTTGTTTGCACCAGAATTACATTGCTTTGGGTGAGCCATGCTGCCATAATTTTCCACTGCGGGCAGACTGGGTAAGAGCTGTGAAACTGTGCTTTTTGAATTAGCCAACATCCCGGCTGATTATTCATTTTTCCAAAAAAAAAAAAAAAGCCTGGAATGCATCTCCATGACAAATCTGCTAAACCATCATTATGGACTTTCTGCTGATCCTTGCTTCCTGCATCTCAGGAAACAGGCTAAATCTTCCTGCAAAACAGTCAGTCAGTCAGTCAGGCAGACAGACAGACTGACACACACATTTATACAAGTGGGTCAGTCAGTTGATGTGGTGATTCAGGGGGATGGGTTCTGGCTCTGATCTTGCTGGGATTCCAGCTCATACGTTCAATTTAGGTCACCCAGAACAAAGGCACCATTTTTGTGACTGGCCGCTGTAGTGTTTCTGGTCATATGTACCCATCTCTACCAGCCCCCCACCTCCCCCCAACCATTGGCTCTTGTGGAATGCAGTACATAGAATTATTATGCTGTAGATGCTCTGTACTGATGAATTCCAGCATGTCTTCCTGTCTGATCGCTTTCAGACTCAGCTCAACATGCAACGTGTCCAAAACGCTTTGGCTGTGGATGAGGGCTTGTGTTATGGCTGCCAGGTTCATCTCAGCTCCAGCAGCAGTCTGAGAGACAGAATCCCTTGAAGAATTTCAAGTGGTCTTTATTTGCACTCAGCTTGTTACACACATAGTGGTGATTACTAACATGCATGAAATGCTGCATATTTGATTTCTTTTCCTTTTGATTGATGTGCCGATGGGCCCTTTAAAGGGTGCTATTGTGCACTGAGAAAATGCAGCCTATTTTGTGGGTATGGATGTAAAAATACTTGGGATGCCTGTCCTTTTCGTGCCATGCTGAAAGAGGCCTTTTCTGTGAGCGTTGAAATCGAATTACATTATTCTCGAGTGTGTTAATGGATGGCAGTACTTGGGGAGACCCAGCTGGAGAGGGAGGGAGCAGTTGAGGGAAACGGGACATGGGGGCCGTTGCTGTGGGTGATGGGCCTCCGCAGACAACCTGCACAATGCCTCCTGTTCCTGCTGTTGTCTCTCACTCTCCCTCTCCTTTTCTCATTTTGGTTTTATTTTTGGCCATACTGCTGACCTTGACAGAGACAATCCTGTGCAGCTTCCTCCCTTTATGCACATCCATGCAGTGGCTGTTGTAGCTTTAACTGCTGCTGCTGTTCTGGTGTTTATAACCTAACACTCTTTTATACAGTCATGATTTACCTTTTGTGTGTATTTGTTTGTTTGTTTTACTTCATAGGATGCAGTTGGTTGGCAAAATGCCGCAGGAACTGGGAGCTTAGCTTCTTAGACAAAGGGACTTTCATCCTGGACCCTTCCACTGAGCATGTTATCCTGTCCAACACAGCCATACATGGCCCATGGGATTTTTATAGACATGAGTGTACACTGAGGGCTAGCTTGCTTTGTGGCCTGGTTTGGTTGTCATGCTGGCCCTGGGAGTAGACTATGGGAAACAAGGAGGAAGAGGAGGAGGAAGAACATCAGCTGCGTGGCAGACACCAGTTAGAGACAGGCCTCTGGCTCGAGAGTCTGGTATTAACATCAAACAGAAGATCTCCCAATGGGAGGGACTTAGCCATCAGGAGGATGGACATGATAGTAAGGCCAAAACCCATGGATCCCCTGTCTCTCGCACTTTCTCTGGGGATGCGCTTGGAAATGGAGTTTACTTTGATGACAAAAGTGATGGACTACGTCAAAGAACAAACCTATCCAAAGCTATAAGCCTGGGCCTGGATTTCAGGGAAAACCAGGCTAGCCCCAGTCAGTTTACAGTGACAAGGAAGTCCAATCTACAGCAGGATCAATCACATTTGAATAAAGTTGTAACCTCAACCCCTGTGTCTAAGCTATCACCTCTTCTGACCCAAACCCAACCTCTTGTAAACAAACTGGATGTGAAAAAGCTGAAAAACAGTAATAATGACTCAAATGATCACTTCACTGATGGTGAAGTAACCTCTCTACCTCAGTGTATAGAAGATCCTGAGGACTCCCTACCTCCAGGGAATTTTTACACCTCACGGGGTTTTTGGAGGAGACTGGAAGGGGAGGACTCGCTTTGGGATAAAGAGAAAGATTCCACACCCTTGTTTAAGTGCCTTGTCTCAGGGGAAGCTGCACAGAGCCCTCCAGACCCTACTGTACCCCCACCTAAACCACAACGGACATTCCAATACCAAGGAGCTGACAGCCCACCTGCACATTTGGACCAGTTGGACAAGCATATTTCTCCTGTGAGCCAGTCAAAACAGAGAAGAAAGCGTGATGTCATACGTCCTCCCAGTGGGCCTCCTCCACCATGTCCAGTCACTCCTAGCAATGGATTTTCCAGAAACAGAAAGAACAGGTGAGTGAATCAAATAAATTTGTATGTTTTTTTAGAACAGAAGTGAACTGTGTAATATAGACAATATGCTGATGTAATTATATGGCCACAGCTGACAGTATTCCCTGCAGTAGTTTGAAATCCATTTGTTTAGCCTATGATGTGATCTAATTAAATATTGTCTTCATTGTTGAAACCAAAAATAAATTTTATAGACCATATGAAATGCCTTGATTAATTTAAAGTCACACAGTTCAGGATGCTTACAAAATGCAATAAAAATGTAACATTTTAAGCATTGTGTTCTAATTAAATAAAATATGTCTATTTTGATTCATTTTTATTTTTGCTATTATACACTTCTGTAATTATACTGCATTTCCTAAATTATAGCTATAATTATATAGTTGAATAGTTATACAGCTGTTTGAGTCCACCTGTTGAATTGGCAATCCTACTTTCATTGTCCAGTAGTCTGCAAAACTTTTAGCGGGTAAAAGCCCCTTTACTCTAACAATAAAATTATTTAAAATTAAAATGTTCAAGTTCATAGCTGCAAGGATCAGAGCTCCAATATCAGCTTTATATACAAGGTGTCTCAAAGGTATGGAAATGTGCATATCAAATGGTTTGGCTGACGGTGACTAATTTTAAGACACAATCTGTGGGGGAACGGGAAAACCTGTTCATGTCAATACCACGGCAGTCATCGTAAATGATGCCACATTGGATTCAACTTTTATTTTCAACTTTCAAGTTACAGTTCAATCAAGTTGCAGTTACGAATCAAACCACTACAGCATTTCACCAGAAAAACCAGTGGTGTGCTTACATAACATGATTTGTTCTGTTGATGGAATTGTACATGTTTGTGCTAGAATTCAGCTCAAATGTTATATTGAAAGTTTATCAGGAATGGGAGAAAAGGACTTGAGATGAAATTGTTACCGGTGGTAACCATGGTAATTCATGACTGCTAGTATTATTGTTAAAAATTTTAAATATAGTTAAAACTGTGGTCCATTATAGAACTTTAAAAAGTTAAATACTGTACATTATCAAACAGTTAGCAACAGTATCTTAGCAGCCATGCACGTGCTGGACACAATTTGGGTTTGTTTGTTTCAGAGGAGTGCAGTACACTTAAGAAAGTGGTCATTTAGTGTTTGTTAATCTGCACTAAGGAACATTTTCTACACACAAAATGTGCAATTACCTTCAGTGTTATTGCAGAATTTATATGTAAGTACTGACTGTGATTTTTAATGTTTATGCAAACAAAAAGTGCTTAGTGCTGCTAATTTTATTTATGTTGTTCAACGTATAGTGAATGAATGATAGTATAGTATCAATGTTTTAACATGGGAACAAAGTAATTTATGTTGACATGAATACTGCAAGATGGCTGCTGTGAGATTTCCCCTTTCCTCCACAACTTGTGTCTAAAATTGATTTGCTGTGTTTGTGTTTCCTTATTTTTGAGACACCCTGTGCATGTATGTGTGTGTGTGTGTGTATATATATATATATATATATATTTTTTTTTTTGTTTGTTTTTTTGTTTACCTCCTTGTAAATTAATATGTCAAGCGACTGAGCCCCTAGGAGTGTCCTTCTTTTCTAAGGTGGAGACGTGGCACATGTTCTAAGAGGCGTTGGCTTTTAAAAAGGCTTTTCACTTCTTGATATCATCTGAGCTATCCTTTAACGATCATGCCTGTTTTTAGAGTATTCCATGGCTTTTCTTAAACTTTGATGAGTACATACAGTAGATGTCTAGGCATATTGTACTTTTTTTTTTTTGTTAACATATTTAGATCTGGACAAATCACTTTTTGTACTGATATTTTTGCTTCTTACTTTCTTTTTACATAAAGATCTATGTGTTGGATTAGATATCTAACCTGTGGCAGATATATGTCGTTTGATATTATGAGTTGAATGAAGTCATGTCCTTTTATGGAGCTATTCAAGCTATTCACTGTTACCAAAACTTGTTAATGAGGAACTCTGCCTTGCTTGTGGTTTAGCAAAGAAGCAGATGTGAACTAGGTGCAACACTAATCAAAAATTGAGTGCTTTATAGAAGATGCAGGCCAAGGAGTGGTCACAGAATTTAATTTTCCAATTTTCGGTGTCTATCCACAGTTGGTATATTTTCTGAATAACACTGACCCATTGTCAGACCTCTTGCTGCTTTTGCAGGCAGGCTGAGTTTACATACCTTTTTTGCCCCACTTTGCAAAACTCTCACAATTCATGGTTTTAAAATCCAGCATCAAAATCGTATGTACACGTACATCCAAATATTTGTAGACACTGAATATTTTTTATGACATCAAAGCCATTAATAGGCATCTTTTGATTTAGCCTTTCTGGAAAGACTTCACACTTGATGTTGGAACATTTTCTGTTTACATTTGATTGCACTCAGCCATGAGGGCATTATTAAGGTCAGGTAGTGATGTTTTCGTGGCTATTGAGTGGATTGGAAATTGAGTTCCAATTTGTCCCAGAGGTACTGGATGGAGCGTCATCACTCTAGAGAATGCACTTCCACTGCTCCACAGCCCAGTGCTGGAGGGTTTTATACCTCTCTAGCTGACAGTTTGTATTGTACGTGAAGAAGTTAGACCTTGAGGCTGCTCCAGAGTGCCTTGTTTTACCAGTAATGCTTTTCTAAGGAGATTCTGCTGTTTATTATCTTTGCTAACAGTGAATGCACCTTAAACTAGAAGGGTTGCCTGAATAGTTCTGAGCAAATATGTGAATACATAACAAAATTCTCTGACCTGGAGAGTCTGCAACGTGAATCATCCTTTTAGTTTCTGACAGCTAGTTTCACTTCTTCTCCTGCTGAAGATTAGGAAGACTTCAGTGAGGGAATGGGTGAGAATGTGTGGCTGTCTTGGCTTTGTTCCAGCTGTGATGTCAGTCCTTCTCTGGCAGAGTCTTAGCCTATTGTCTGAATGTGGCCTACTTCTGTCTCAGCCAAGAGCGCAGAGGTCACATTGGACTGTTTTTTACACTCACACGCTCTTTTGTTTACACCATCTTCTTTTATCATATTTTCTTCTTTCTCCTGATCATTTTGTCTCATTTCCCTCTGTTGCACATTGTATAGTATCTGCTTTTTCAGTCTTTTTGCTGAATGTGTGGTTTACAATGAAAATTTTAGCATTTCTATAACACTCTCACGCTATGAGTGCCCAGTGAACTAACCATTTTTATTAGCCATTTGTAATTCTTAGTCTATTATCTATATTAACCATTTGTCTATTTCTTAAAATGTTATTTGTATTAGCCATTTGATTATCACTGCTCATGTATTCTCAATATGAACTTTGTAGTGTTTACTTAGAGGCAGTCAATTCCACTTTGAGCACACATGCATGGCTGTTGCTCAAATTTTTATTAGTAAACAACAAATCAGTTAATCAAGTAATCCAGCGCCAAGCATTGAACATAGCCTTTCAGATATTCCAAAGTATTTTATTGAAAAAAATCTTTATTTTTTTTTCATTTCTTTTGGGATAAAAAAAAACTAGCAAACTAGAAATCTGACTCAACCTACATTCATGCAAGGCACACAGACATATAACATTACAGATTACATGTATGATTTCAAATATCTTTTGTGTTTCTGATAACTTTTACTCTTGAACTCTTGATTTTCCATCACTAAAGCCCAATATAGAGCCTGACAGCGATGAAACAAGTTAATTTAACAACCTAAAGTAAAATCACATATGTAATAGTTAGCATACATAGCCTGTGTGAATATAATGATTTGGAATTCAGCATCTACTTTCTAAACAACTTTCCACAGCATTAAGATATGATGTTTTATTGCTTTTTCTTAGTATTTGTGTGTTTTTTCTAAACTGTTTATTTAAAAACACAACTATATTGATGCTTTATCAAGCTCCCCATCAAGAGAATTTAAATGTAACATGAACAAAATAATCATAGCTTTTTTCATAAAATTTGAAAGAGATAATTTTAGAAATAATCAGGTTTTTAGAAATTATCAGGAGATATCAGGTTCAGTCATGTAATATCCCTAAGGTACAGTAAATGCAAGCTGGACATTAGATCAACAGCAATCTTGTTTTTGTAAATATGTGATTCCTAAAGACACCACTTTTTGTCTCCCTCCACAGGAAATCGTTTGAGTTTGAGGATGTGGTTCGGTTGGCAGCTCAGCAGGGCTCTAGAGGCATAGAAGCTCGCCGCTCAGGACTGTACCATGCCCGGTCTGAGGACAGCATCTATGAAGACATCATCTGTAAGGCTGATGGGGAAATAGTTCAAACTGTTTTTTGGAAGATAATTTAATGAATGGCTGTAAATAAGTATTTGATAGACAAAGCCAGTAGTAAATTTGAACTATACACAATCAAATACTGTTTCAAGGAATTGCAATAATGATGACATTTGCTATTTTAAAACAAAGTCAGATCTAGTGGCATGTTTAACATAGCTAGACTGTAGATCTCTACAGTCATTCAGTCAGATTCTAGATTAAACTAGATCTAGACACCACAGTTTTTGTATGTTTAATGGCACATAACATTAAATCCAGTTATCCCCACTATTTAAAAGAGTGTATGCATTATTAAAGTTTAAAAACCATTTACACCCCATAGGTACAATATATATCGATAACAATGTTTTGAAATATTTGTTTTGCAATGCCACAAGAAACTAACATATTTACATAAATCCATTTATTTAGCCAAGTGTCCTTCAACCTGGATTGCTTTTTCAGTTAAGCTAATACTCATTCAGAGCAGATGCTATTGTGCATGTAAAATTAATTACAGTTTTTTTTTTACATAATAATACACAGATGTTGTAAGTGGGAAATATGTACACAAGCATATTCAAGAAAAATGTTTCAAATAAAATACAGTACAATAAAATAAAATATGTACTTTATACAGTGTAAAATGGAAATGTATCCCATTACCTTTATGTCCTATATCTGTCAACTCATCATATCTAGCGGATGTGCCGAGGGAGAATCCGTATGAGGACATCAAACTGTCTCCTATGTGTCTGCCCATCATGCGGTCCCGAAACTGGACTGTTGCCCAGAGACCTGCTCGACGTACTCCAAAGGTGATTTGCGCACCTTTAGCTTATGAATAAAAAAAACAAGCCATGGACTTACGGCTGCCACAATTACTTGATTCAACCAGACTGTACAAAAGTATTGAGTAAAATGTATCTTTTTGATGAATTGACAGTGATTAGTATGCATGAAAATATAGTTTTAAAATTCTCTTAATGGTCTCTTACAGTAAGAAGCTTAATGAACAAAGCCCTGTTTTTTGCACTTTTTGGCGTATAGTATTTGTATATGAGGGGTGTGTGTGTGTGTGTGTGTGTGTGTGTGTGTGTGTGTGTGTGTGTGTGTGTGTGTGTGTGTGTGTGTGTGTGTGTGTATATTAGGGATGCACCGATACCGATACCAGCATCGGGTATCTGTCCGATACCACGTGCGTGTACTTGTACTCATATTCATAAAAGTGCTCCGATACTACAGGATCCGATACCAGCGTGATGGGAGCTTCGTTTCCTTCTAACAGACAGTATTAGTTTGCGCCACAAAATAAATAAATAAATAAAATTAAAAAATAAAAGAAAAAAGACCACGACGACTACGTACGGCAGCCGAGCTGAACAAGCCACTTCACGGCAGCGTGACTTTAACCAGCCCGGTAGTAGAGAAGGAGCAGCTATGTCTGCAGTGTGGAGGTATTTCCAGGTGAATGAAGGAGACGAAAACTAAATAAAAACTAATATTTTAAAACGAAAACTATGACTAAAAGTATTAGACTTTTAGTCGACAAATAAAAACTAAACGAAAATGTCACAGAATGACAAAAATAATGTTTTTGTCCAGTAATCCGCTTTTTAAAGTAAACCTGCCGTACGTCTGACTTCATCAAAGCACGCTAAGCTCCACAGTCAGTCAGTCAACAACACAACGAGCTGACGTCACAGCTGCAGCTTCAACGGAAGAGAAGAAGCGATTTATGGAGTAATTTCACTTTCACTGCCAGACAAAACAAAACAAAGCAAAGTTTGTGGATGTAAAATAACTGGGAAAAGCACTACTAACCTCAAGAGGTCCTCAGTTCTCACCACCACGAGCTTTACAAAAAGGTAAGCTAACGTAGTGTAGCTAACTAGTTCGCTAACGGTGATGTTTATGTATATCTGATATGTTTCATTTTTGAATGTTTCAGTGTATAAAGGGGAAATGTGTGATCTGTTATCATTATCTTAGGTGTTTAGATTAAATAGATCACAAACACATCTAACTGGAGCCATAAGACACACATACAGGCTCAGTTGCATTTTAATTGTAAGTATTGATATTTATTAGTACTCTTATTGGTACTTGGTATCGGCAAGTACTTAAATGTAAGTACTTGTACTCGTACTCGGTTTGAAAAAATGTGGTATCGGTGCATCCCTAGATGCGATAGATTGTTGACTGAGGTGCAATCTTTCTAGCTGCGATACTCTTCCCTGTTAGGCCATTTTTGTGCAGTGCAATGATGACTGCACGTGATTCTTTAGAGATAACCATGGTTAACAGAAGAGAAACAATGATGCCAAGCACCAGCCTCCTTTTAAAGTGTCCAGTGGTGTCATTCTTACTTAATCATGACAGATTGATCTCCAGCCCTGTCCTCATCAACACCCACACCTGTGTTAATGGAGCAATCACTGAAACGATGTTAGCTAATCCTTTTAAGGTAGGGCTGCAATGAAGTTGAAATGTGTTTTGGGGGATAAAGTTCATTTTCTAGGCAAATATTGACTTTGCAAGTAATTGCTGTTAAGCTGATCACTCTTTATAATATTCTGGAGTATATGCAAATTGCCATTATAAAAACTGAAGCAGTAGACTTTGTGGACATTGATGTTTGTGTCATTCTTAAAACTTTTGGCCATGACTGTAGGCTCAACCCTGGGTAGTGTATTGATCTGCCTGATCAAATATACCTCATAGGTCTGTCATATGTCCTTGTTGTATGACACATTGGGTCGATGATAAATATGTCAGTGTGAACACTAATTAAACTGGATTAAAATGCAATAATGTATCCAAACTACAAGTATAAATGCAACCTTAAGCCCTATTGGGATTGGATTAGTTTATCACGGGGTGTCTGTTTTAAGTCTTTTCAGTGTTGAACCTCCTGTAACTACAGGAGTGAGATTCTGGAAGTTTGGAGGGTTTTGTAAACACAAATGTCTGAATGATCATGTGATCACAGTTCGCCGGTCATATTGTTTTGGAGCAGTTATTTTACAGTTTTAATGGGAAACACTTGGCTCCACTTGGGTAATATCAAGTGACCTCTAGCTTCAGGCACGCAGATCAAGCTCCTGGCTGGGTATTTCCTTTCATACCTCTAACCCATAGCTAGCTAACCTTTTTCTCAACCAGGTGTCCTCCTCACAAGCTTTGCCAAGCCAGGAACTTGATCTGACTGGGCTGCAGGTAGAGGTCACTTGATACCAGTAGGTGAAACCACTCATTGGGAGGAGGAATAAGACTAACTACACTAAATTTATGGCAAATAGGACAAAAGAGACTTTGAGAAACACTCGAAATTTCTTTCAAAGGCATTTGTGACTCAAAACCAATGGAGGCAGCCAACTGCACAACATAACCTGCAAATCCACTAAAGCTAAGTGTCCCTGGGAGGCCTCCAAGTAAAGCTTGAGTTGATTGTGCCTAATATGTTCTGCCCTGATTCTCTAACACAGTATAGATTTCTGTTTACATGCTAAGATTGGTGGCAGACTGGTTCATTTTGTGTTGTGTTTAAAACCCCTGACCACTAGGTAGTAGTGATGTAATCCATCTTCAACCATTAGACCCGTCCACTCCAGCCTAAACAAATAGCATAGAATAGAATAGAATACCTTTATTGTCACTACATCTGTACAATGAGATTGAAAGCCACTCCTTTTTTCAGTGCAAACATACAAGGAAGTATAAAAATCTAACATTTACTCTATTGCAATTATAATAATAAAAATAAAAAGGTGCAGAGGATATTTACAATTTACACTTTATACAGACTTTTATTGCACTTGCATTGTTGAAAGTGCACGTTTTGTTTTTATTATTTTTTTTAAGTTTTTTGAATATTGCACTTGTTATATGGGTTAGAAGTCTGGGGGGAGGGATCAGAGAGTGTTTGAGTTCAGTGTGGTGATGGCTTTTGGGAAAAAACTGTTCTTGAATCTGTTTGTCCTTGTTCTGATGCACCTGTAGCGCTTCCCTGAGGGCAACAAGTCAAACCGTTCAAAGCCCGGGTGGGTGCTGTCCTGGAGGATGTTCTTATCTCTGCTGAGGGACCGTGATGTGTAGATGTCCGTCAGGGAGGGAAGAGGGCAGCCAAGTATCTTCTGTGCTGACTTAACTACTCTCTGAAGTCTCTCCCTGTCGGCCACGGTGCAGCTGCCATACCATACTGTTATGCAGTATGTCAGCAGGCTCTCTATAGAGGTG